>ML378891.1:2536-22306 GCA_005239525.1 Nicotiana knightiana
TATAAGAAATATCCGAGAAAGAATTCACCAACGGGGGAAACCAAACCTTAGACCTTTATTATCATTATTTACAACACATTGTTAGTAATTGCTAGTTTATTATTATTTTCAGTAGAATTAGTAAAACATCACCAAGTTATATTAAAAAGTCTTGAGAGAATTGATTGAGTAAAAGTTGCGTATTCTGACGAATTAATTGATACGTAAATTCCCTGTGGGATCGACTCTGGGCGTAATACCCCGGATTATATTTGCAACACCCGCTTAGTCTTTTATTAGACATAGTTGAGCGTGATCAACCTGATAGGTTATCTCATGTTTATAAACATAATTTTGTGATCTGAAGTCTTAAATATCTTATTTTATCCTTCATCGAAATGTGTGCGTAGTCCAGGCGTCTTTTCGAAAATTTTTTATGTTAAAAACCGAGAAAATATGTAAACTTGCCTTAAAACCCACTTGAGTTGACTTCGGTCAATATTTTGAGTAAACGGACCCGGTTTTGACGATCCTGGTGGGTCCGTATCGTGATTTGGGACTTGGGCATATGCCAGGAATCGAATTCGGAAGTCCCTAGTCTGAGTTATTGCATTTTATAGAAATTTTAAAATTTAAGGCTTAATGAACTTGAAATGTTTGATCGATGTTTGACTTTTGGATATCGGGTCCGTATTTTGGTTCCGAAGCCCTGTATAGGTCCAATAGTACATTTATGACTTGTCTGTCAAATTTGGTGATAAACGGAGTTGGTTTGACGTGATTCGGATGTTCGGTTGTGAAAATGGAAGTTTCAAAGTTTTTTTGAAAATTTCATTTGATTTGGTGTTCAATTCATAGTTCTAGGTATTATTTTGGCGATTTGATCGCGTGAGCAAGTTCGTATGATGTTTTTAGGCTTGTGTGCATAGTTGGTTTAGAACCTTGAGGGCTCAGGTGAGTTTCAGATTGGCTATGTAGTGAATTGGACTTAGAGCATTGCTGGTGTGCTTCGGTTTTTGTTGCAGATCCCAGACCTCGCAATTGCAAGGTCAATCATCGAATTTGCAGCCACTGCTAGATTCGTACTTGCGATCTACTCATCGCATTTACGAAGAGTATCTGGGGAGGCCAGAGTCCGCATTTGCGGACAAAACTTCCCATTTGCGAAGTGGGAGCTGGATAGGCAGTGATCGCAAATGCGATCAATGGGTCACATGTGCGGATGGATCGAAAATCGCATTTGAGAACTATTCTTTACATTTACAAAGAAAGCAGGGGTGTGATGATCTTGGAATTTTCGATAGATTCTTCACATTTGCGGGGCTCGCATTTGTGAACCCCAGGTCGCAAATGCGACACCTGCAACTGACAAAAATGAGACTTAGACGAGATTTTTGGTTCATTCTTCAAATTTTCAAAACCTAGAACCCTAGAGGAGTTTTTCCCCAAAAATCATTGGTAAGTGATTCTAACCTATTTCCTTTCAATCTTTTATTACATTTCATAAACTTTTATCCTAAAATCTAGTGTTTTCATGGTGGAATTGGGGTTTTTTTGGGTAGAAATTAGAGATTTGGTAAATTGGGGATTTAGACCTCAAATTCAGGTCGGATTCCAAAACAAATTACAGAACTGGGCTCGGGAGTGAATAGGTAATGGGGTTTTGGTCTGAACTTCGGGATTGGACCAAGCGGGCACGGGGGTTGACTTTTGTTGACTTTTTCAAAAATGGCCTAAATTGAATTCTTTGCAATCGTGGGTAGTTCCTAAGACTTAATTTGAATCGTTTGGTTGGTAATTTTCTAGATTCTATTGGTTCGGAGGCTTGTTTGGTGAGCAAAGGTGTGATTCAACAGTAAGGGGTCTTTGGAGCGAGTTAAGTGTTGTATCTAACCTTGACTTGAGGGGATTAGGAACCCTCAGACTATTTTCTATGTGAATTTCATGTGAGCGGCGTATATGTGAGGTGCGAGTGCTTATGCGCTGCTGAATTATCAGTTTCCCTGTCTCCCAATTCTTCTTAGATTATATCTTTCCATGTCTTAGTTGTTATATGCTTTAAATGTGTTCCCATGCCTAATTTCTACCTGTTAGTCACTGTCTTCTCATGTTCATGATATTAGTCCTTCCCATAGTTTCATGATTTCCAACTATTTGCTCGAGTTGGTTTATTTGTACCTTCTAGTTGTAAATTCTGGATTGGTCTCACTGTGTAGTTACTTATGCGGATTATCATGTTGTACAAGGTGTCCTACCTGTTTCAGTTTGGATTTTAGGAATAGTAAAGGATTTTATGTGATCTGAAATGTGAGTTTTACTGTCCATATTGAGTACATGACATTGATATAGTGGGATCGGGTTGCACGCTGCAACACGTGAAATAAGGGTGATATGTTGAGGCGGATAAGGGTAAATCTGTACTGTACGGTGGGAATAGGTTGTACTCCACAACAGGTGTAATAAGGGTGGATTGTATTGGTGGAATAAGGGTGAACTATGGTTATGATATTGTGTGGGATCGGGTTGCGCGCCGCAACAACCTGTGTGTTTATATTTTCTTTGGGTTGTGTTAGTCTTGCGATATTTTCTTTTGCACTTAAAGATTTGTAAATTCAGAACGTTGATGGCTTATTTTCTGGAGTTGTAGATAGTACTTGAAATTTATTGCTTTATTCCATTATGTATTTCCTCTTCTGTCTTTATTATATATATTGCGTACAGATTGTAGTGTGAGTGACCTATCTTAGCCTCGTCACTACTTCGTCGAGATTAGGCTCGGCACTTACAGAGTACAGGGGGTCGGTTGTACTCATACTAGACTCTGCACTTCTTGTGCAGATTTTGATGCCGGCCCGAGCTGATCGTGAGGTTAGCAGCTAAACTCATTCGACAGGAGACCCAAGGTAGATCTATCGGCGTTCGAAGACCTTGGAGTCCCTTTCTAGACACTTTAGTTTACTATTTCTTTCCTTTAAGAACAATGTACTTCCTTTCAGACTCTATTTGTAGTAAATCGTAGTAGCTCGTGAATTGTGACTCCAGATACGGGTTGTAGTAAATATTAAAGCTTTTAAATTATTTCACACTCACTTTATTTTTTTTTAGCTTTTTGCTGTTATTTACTGAATTGAATAAGGATAGGTAAAATAATTCTCTGACGTTGGCTTGCCTTGTGAATGAAATGTTAGGCGCCATCACGGTCCCAAAGGTGGGAATTCTGGGTCATGACAAGTTAGTATCAGAGCACTAGGTTGCCTAGGTCTCCCAATTCACGAGCAGGCTTAGTAGAGTCTGGGGGATCGGTACAGAGGCGTTTGTACTTATCTCTCAGAGTCTATGAAGTTTTGGAACAAATTTCACTTCCATTCTTCTCTGTCAAGCGATTTTTTTCTCTCAGTGCTAATTGAATCTTCTACTCTTATTCTCTCGCAGATGGCGAGAACACGTACCACATCTTCAGTTGAGCAGCAGCTAGAGCCCCAGTGGTAGATCCTATGAGAGGCAGGGGTCGAGGCCGAGGCCGTTCTAGATGCCGAGTCAGGGCTCAGCCTAGAGCCCGAGCACCAGCACCAGCCCCAGCAGTGGAGCCTCAGGTAGAGTTTGACAAGGAGGTTCCAGCCTAGACCGTTCCAGTCGGGCCAACTCGTTTTCCAGAGGGGTTCATTGCCACCCTAGTGCTTCACGACGCTTTGGTCCGTTTGGTGGGCCTTATGGAGAGTGTGGCCCAGACTAACGCATTTCCCATGGAACCAACCGTCACTCAGGATGGAAGAGGAGCATAGACTCCTGCTACTCACACTCCGGAGCAGATGGCTCCCCACTATCAGACTCCAGCAGCTCATCTAGCCAGAGTAGTTCAGTCGGTTGTTGCAACACAGGCCGGTGATGGGTCATCTATGTCTTTTGAGGCTTTATGGAGATTGGACAGGTTTACCAAGCTCTTTCCAGTTCACTTCAGTGGTGCTTCTTCAGAGGATCTCCAAGAAGATCTTGACAACTGTCATGAGGTGCTACGGAACATGGGTATAGTGGAGACCAATAGGGTCGATTTTGCTTCATTTCAGCTGTCAGGTTCCTCCAAGAAAAAGTGGAGAGATTATTTGTTGATCAAACCAGCTGGGTCGCTTTCTCTTACTTGGGACCAATCCTCTCAGCTTTTTCTAAAGAAGTTCCTCCCTATCACATTGAGAGAGGATCATCGCCGTCAATTCGAGCATCTCCAGTAGAGCAGCATGACTGTTACTCAGTATGAGACCCGTTTTGTGGATTTTGCCCGTCATGTTCTTTTTCTGCTTCCTACCGAGAGAGAGAGAGAGAGAGGGCGAGGAGGTTTATTGACGGACCTGCTCAGCCTATCAGATTGCAAATGGCTATGGAGACTAGGAGCGAGATTTCTTTTCAGGCGGCTACCAATGTCGCCAAGCGAGTCGAGATGGTTGCACAGGGAGGTCAGGGGTTTGACAATAGACCTCATCATTTCGGTGGGTTCAGCGGTGCCTCATCAGGAGACATGGGTACTTTTGGTAGAGGCCATCTTCCCAAGGTGTTTCATTCAGCGCTTCAGGCATCCCACAGTGCTTCAGGGAGTCGTGGTCCTTATGTGCCTCATTCTGGATAGCCTGCCTACAGTGCACCACCAGCTCCTATCAGTGCACCTCATATTTAGAGTTATTACCGTGGTTGTCGCGCCTTGTTTTCTCGCGAAAGCGGGCTTCGACGCAGTGATAACATTTTTTTGAATGGGAGGCAAAGTGCTAAAAAAGAGTCATCACATAACGGTTTTTAATGTGCGTTAGTGCACCAATTATGCAGATAACTCTGTTAACTAGTCAACGCCACCAAAGATCGGGTAAGGGCTCAAATTAGCTCAATGAGAAGGTGTTAGGCATTCTTCGAGGTCCACAACTGTGGGTCCAGACCGAACTTAAAATTATGTGGATTAGGCTAAGTGATCAAATAAGAAAAGGGAATATAAAGGCCAAAGAATTTTATTACAAAAGTCTTAATACGAATATATAGATACAAGTATTCCAATTTTAATAGTAGACATAGAAAGAAAAATGGTGGGAGGGGGGGTCCTAAGTTTTTTAGCCTAAAGGATCACCCCGTGCAAAATAAATAATATTTCGCAACTCCCTTATGGTGAGTTACTCATATTATTAAGAAGGTACAAACTATCATCTCCTGCTACCCGATTACTACGTCAAAGTTGTTTACCTAAAAGCGTTATAATTCAATTCTAAGTCGTGACCTATGTGTGCACTACCCGTCCCACACCTATGGTCCAGGAGGCTTTGGACCTCTATTTAGATAGTTCTAGACCTTACCTAGGCTGCTCAAAATGTTAAAACTAAGCGACATAAAAAAACACATTGGACTTCAAATAAGGGCAGTTAAAGGCTCAAGTTAGCCTCCACAATTAAAAAACATATGCACGCGAAACAAATGTTCAGGTTATGAAGTTTCATATTAAGAACCTTAGGCCCCATAAACATGATTTCTACGTGACTTTGAATTAAAGCATGCAGGAAGTTTTAGATGCAAGGTGTTGCTCGTAGGCAAGATTTCATAGTTACTACAAGATGATTATTGAGATCGCAGGTTTTAAGTTATTAAAACCTATAGGTGCTATGCCTAGATGATCTACGCAGTAAAGGATAGAAAAAGCCCCAGAATTATTCATGCTTTCTAACGATGGTATGCAATGTTTGAGCAGTTCAACATTAACAAATTAAGGCGAGTAATTATACCCTATAGGCAGGATCTCTAACGATTAGCACTTAGAGCTGATTTTATTGCCATACCTTAACCTTATAGGAATATTTTCAAGATGACAGTGGAAAACAAAATAATCAGAATACTGTAGGCATGATTTCTAGTGAATGTTGATGCAAATTGAAGGAAAAATCAGTGACATTTATTCCTATAGGCAGATTTCTAATAGTGCGTAGCAGTAAGCATAATTGTAGCACTTTTGAATTCATGTTTGCCAGCAGACAGTGTGTGTGTATGTGCTTCCCCTAATGGTATGATTTCTATAGTGCACATAGCAAGTAGATCACCGAATCTTATAGGCATATTATCTACCCATTTTGTATGCAAATATTAAGAATCTACCCATTCCCCATTTTTACTAACACCCCAATTGTTTATACAAAGTTATTACAGGCCCAGTAATGAATAAGATTACAAATGTTATACAAATAATGACAATAGGCCCACAGCAGGCCCAAAAGAAATACTCAGCACTATTTGAGCCTTCAACAATTCTCATGCAGCATACCCAGACTTCCAACAAGGAGCCATATTCATCAACACAACCCCAGAATCCATAGGGGAGCCCAAAGCCAATGCATATAACCATATTGCCAAGCACATCATTTAAATCAACCAATTTAGATATAAATCAGATAATAAGAAGAAAATGGTTGAATAAGGGTAGTTTAAGTTTCAGGGAATGACTAAGGACCCAAATCCTAGTATGTCAGAGTTCACAAAGGCCTCAAATGGACCCCGAGCAGTGCTCACACTAGTGAGGTCAGTATTAAAAGACTAGGTAGCCTTGGCTTTCAGCCGGCTGAGAATGAGAAATTCAAGAGAGCATAGGTGACAAGTGAAGGAGCGTGGACAATGGTTGAGAGATAGGAATTGAGGGATACTCTTATAACTTAAAATAGACATAGCAAAGTTGAGCATATAGAGCAACTAATCAAATAGGTCACAAGACTTAGAAGCAAGTTCAGTAAGGATTTAGAAGCAGGTTCAACACTTAGCACATAGACAGTCACATATTGGCAAAGTTAAGGAAAGAACAAGTTTGCAAGATTGATAAAGATTATCATGCACAGATGCACAATACCAAACAAATGAAAACCTAAAGGTCCAAATTATGCTAAGTATATATCCTATCCTTAAGATACCCATGTTAAATTCACATCAGCCAACAGAACAACATTAGACATGATACGGGAGCACAAATTATGACAATTACTGGTGAATCAAGTGAGCCAAAAACATGCTGAGGGGCATATTAACAGGGAACAAGTCATGGTTGATAGTAAAAGATCTTGACACAGAATTAAAACATACTACATATGTAAGATTACTATTACAGAGATTCAGAACAAAATAAACTCATGTTAGATAGTAAATGTAAGCATTCAGGTTTTTGACATAATAGACTAATTGACTAAGCAAAGTCCAAATTATGCAGACGAAGCATATTCAAATAACAAAATTGATAGTTCTAAGAAGAATTAAACACTAAAGAGATTCTAACAAATGTAAAGGTCACACACGGAAGCAGCTCAAACTTAAAAGAATCTAAATTACTCGAATTAGGCTTAAGCATATTTCAGACTAGCAACATGTGAAATTAAATGCTAAAGAGACCTAAAACTGAGGTAAATCCAGCAGGATTGTACACAAGAGTAGCCCAAAAACACATTAAGCTATGAATTTCAGAAGTGAGAACATATGCGAATCACAGACACATAAGAATGAAATTGCAAAAGTCCAGTAACTTAACAGGTAAACGAACAACACTAAAGAGCAAAAATTCCACAAAAACCCAGAATCTCAATGCGTCAAAGTTACCAAGAGCTTCGAAAAAACTCTGGGTGATGCTCGCACCAAGAGAAGGCTGAATAAAAGAGTCTTAGTGGCCTTGGCTTTCAGCAGGACAAATATAGAATAAGAGAATAGCAGAACAAAGCCCGAATTTTTAGTAAAAATATGTTGATTAAAGTCTGCCCTAAAAGGGGAATAGGAGGGGTTTATATAGAAGTAAAAATTAAACAAACAAACAAGGAAACAAAACAAATCAAACATAGAATAAAAAAATGAGACATGCAAAAATCAGTTCAAAAATCAATTTCGGAGAGAAATCTGGTAAACCCTAGTTCAAGAGGGAAAGTGCAAATCAACAGAAATCTCAAGGAAATCGGACTCACATAGCGTGGTATTGAATGTAAACAGAATAATGGTCAAAAATCAAAGATTCGAGCCACTTCGGTTCGATCTCAGAAGATATTACTTGCCAAACTTAGGCAAGCACCTAAGTAACACCACAAACGGACAAGCAGTACCAAAAGGTTTCAAACATGGTAAGAAAATAATGGTCGAATCCCATTATCAGTGGGATTAGGAGAGGGGATTAAGGGGAGGCGGCTAGGGTTTCTCAGAGAAGAAGAGAGAGTAGAGAGGGTTTAGGGGCCACGGGTTAAGGGAAATGGTAGGGTTTGGGTGGGTTTGATTAATTAAAGAAGGGGGAGGGGTGAATGGGGACCGTTGATCTTGAGAGATCATCGACTAGGATTAAAAATAAATGGGCCGGGTCATAGAAAGTGGGTACCGACCGGGTTTGTGTAAAGTGGTCGTTTGGCTTGGTCTTGGGGTCTATTGGGCTAAGCATATTGGGCCAATTTGGTTCAAAGTTAGTTTAAGACTAGGCTATTATTTAAATACATGAAAATAATTTATAAAAATGCTTAGTAAATAAGTAAAAAATATTATTTAAACACTGAAATTCTTAAAAATAATAACTTTGTATTATAAAAATATAAAATGCTATTTTGACACAAATAATATATATAAAGAGCATTTCAATTCAAATATAGGCTATTACTGCAAAATTACGCAAATAACTTATAAAATACAAAATATAATTGTATAAAGCAAAGTAAAATATCACGAAACATATACATGGGTGAAAAATAATAAATTGGATGATTGAGTCATCACAAAATAATTTTAAGGGTAATTAATAAATATTTGAACAATTTGATTGCAAGAAAATTGATTTTAAAGTTCTAAAAATGATGGAAATTGTAGAAAAACGTCTATATAGATTTGTAAACTAAATAATGATATAAAATGATATTTTTAAAAGTATTTATATTATTTCAAAAAATATGAGAGCAAAATTGGGTATCAACAGTTGCCCCTCTTTACCCGAGAATGATGAAAGAGTTGTCGGGTAAAGAAAATAATGACCAATTTTAGTCGAATTAGATGAGGGGTGATGTGATTTGACAAACTAGGAGCCGAACCCTGGTTCCTGAGTTGCCTACATATCCCTGGTGTTACAGGAATTAGGCCGTGTGTAGTTCTGGATCCAACGGTGAACGAAATCGATGGAATTGTTATCGGAATGGTCGTGTGTTTCGGGAAGGGTTCTTTTATGGTAGGAAAATATCAGACGAATTTATGCTAAATGATGAATGTGAATCTGAGACGTTACGGATGTATCATGGAGCGAGTATTTGAACAATCATAGAGTAAAATGCGGGTAATTGATGGTGGTTGGTTACGCTGAAATAATTGCAAGATGTGAATGTTTTGAATAGAAACTGGAGAAGATTGCCCCCGTTTGAAGAACGATTACTTACTGGATTACCTGCAAAACTTAAAACACGATGCATGCAAGTAAATATGGATTATTGCAAGAATTTAAACATGATACAAATTTCCTTTGGACCATGAAAGTCTTTGGACGGTGAGGATGATGTCCTTAGACTATGACGTCCTGGGCCATGAATCGTGTGATAAGGAATTCGCAGGACATGAAATGATATCCTTGGGCCATGAGGATGGTGCCTCTGGATTATGACGCCTTTAAATAATGATGTGCACTTTGAGAGATCCTCAGACCATGGAATGGTGTCTTCCGGTTATGAGGATGATGCCTTCGGACTATGATGCCTTTGGAAAAAAATGGCGATGTTTCAGCCCATGAAATGCAAAGATATGATGCTTGGTTATATGCAAAATGAAACAAGACAGGGCTTAGTCTTGTGTACGATGAAGGAAGTGTTTAGCCCCATGTGAATAAAGGATAGTGCCAAGTCTTAGATAGCGTAATGGAGATAGTATTTAATCTTGGGGAAAAGGCAATGCTCAGCCTTATGCAAGAAGGGAGGCAGTGCTTAGCCTCACGTGAAGAAAGAGACAGTTCTTATTCGCATGCGGGAAAGGCAATGCCTATCCTTATGCAATCAGGGAGGCAATGTGATGCGTAGCCTAAATTTGATGATTTATACTAATTTGAAGCATTTTTATGTTTATGAACGATCCAAGAGCAATTGGGGGAGAAATGTGCAAAATGAGAGCCAAAACGAACAAAATCGGGAAATTGAGCATTTGGGCGCCACACGCAGTCCCTTGAGCCACCTGTGGCGCTGGAGGCAGTGAGGTTTTAGGAGGCAGCGCCCTGGTGGGCGCCTGGCACTGTCCAGGGCGCCGATGGCAGGATTTTTCCTATTTAGCCCGGGACATGGTTTATTCGGCTCTAGACCTACCCAACACGTATAAAAGCAAGACTAAACATATTTTTGGGGGGATTGACGCCACTTTGGAGGAAAAACACACACATGATCATTAGGAACCGGAGAATTCTCAGTTTTCTTCATCTTATTCTAGTATTTTCAATTTATGCAACATTTATGCAATTTTTTGATTACATCATGAGTGGCTAAACACCCATTGTTCTGGGGTTGTGATTTAGCCATGAATATTGTTGTTTGACATTAGCTTGACCTTGATTATAATTCACCAATATATGGTTGTTTCTTCAATTCTGTGTTTAATTGCTTAATTGTCTGGCCAACAGTTAGGTTCTATTTTCTATTTATGCTATGCTTGGGAAAGTCGTGTATAGATTAGAGAAGAATTGAAGAGAGCGCGATCTTAACCCTTCAGAGGAGCGGATTTATGGTTAGGATAGGAATATACCTAGTCACCATGCTTAATTAAATATCGTAATCTTAATGCGTTCTAATAGATTAATTTCATAGGAATATAAGCGTTAATCTATTGAGAATAGGCGAGTAGTACTTCGGGAGAAGGCTATGAGAGCAATTATTGATTAATTAGCAACCATGAGTGAATTATATGAAACGGAGAGTTAATTAGAAAACAATATGAATGGTGAATCAATCACAAGCCTGGAATATTCATCTTTATTGAATACAAAACAATCAACTCGTTACTTTATAATTCAGTTATTATTTACAATTTTGGTTTAATATAATCATATTCTTGGACTTTGATTTTGACCGGATTGAATAAATTTTTTATTGATTTAGTGAGTATTTTAATACAAGTCTCTGTGGGTTTGACACTCAATTTATTATTATATTACTTGTCGACCACGTATACTTGCATGTGCGTTTGGGAGCAACAAGTTATTGGCGCCGTTGCCTGGGACTTGAATATAGACTACTTTCTAGTTTTTTCTTTAATTTTTTATTTTGTCTAGTCTAACGTTACTTGGTTGTTTCTCTAATCTCAAGAACTTTGATTGAATGCGTAGGGTCAGAATCCAGGACAGACTCGACGACTTTGACCCCGAACCTGAGAGAACATTTTACAGGAGGTTGAGGGAAGCAAGGGATACAAACAATATTCAAGCACTCGTTCAATTTCCTATGAACATGGTAGAGGAGCAACATATGGCTATTCAGGAAGTGGCAATGCCCAGTATTGATAATGTTACCTCCAGTATAGTGAAGCCCAGAATCACCGGGCACTTTGAGCTGAAACAGAGCATGATCCAGCTACATCATGCAAACGTGTAGTTTTTGGGTCTTCCACACGAGGATCCACATCAGCATATTCTGAACTTTTTGGAGATTAGTGATACTTATATCATGAACGGGGTCACTCTAGATTATGTAAGGCTCACACTATTTCCATTCTCTCTGTTAGGCGAAGCTAAGCGTTGGCTAAAGGCAGAACCAGCTAATTCCATTACAACATGGAATGATTTGGCAAGAAAATTTCTGGCAAGGTTCTTCCCTTCAGGAAAAACTGCAAAGATCAGAAGTAAGATAGTTGCCTTTAAACACTTTAAACAGAAAACAGGAGAATCTTTAAATTCAACATGGGAAAGGTTCAAGGAGATACTCAGAGACTGTCCTCATCACAATCAGAGCAACGAAGTGTTAGCCATACCTTCATAGAGGGGCTCTATCCCCAAACAAAGATTGTGGTAGATGTTGCAGCTGGAGGTCATGTATTGGAGAAAAGCTTTGATGAAATTTATGCATTATTAAACACATTCTCCAAAAGAAACTCGGATTGGCAAGGAGAGATGGGCAGACACACAGTACAAAAGTCTACAGGGGTTCTTGAGTTAGATGTCATCTTGGCATTATCAACACAGATTTCCACACTGACTAACCAAGTCAATCAGATGACCTTGGTTATTAACAAGAAACAAGCCCAACAGGTTCAGGTATTTTGTGAAGTATGTGGAGAGGGTCACCCTAGAGACTTGTGCCTAGCTAATCCAGAGTCTGTTTGCTTTATGGGTAATGCAAATAGGGGTCAGCCGAATCAACATGGGAACACTTATAATTCCAACTGGAGGAATCACCCAAACTTCTCGTGGGGTGGAAATCAAGGCACTCAGAATCAATACAGGCCCCAAGCACCTCAACAACAATACAAACCACCTCAGACTGAACAACAAGTTAGCTTTAAGGAGATTATGAAGAAAATGATGGTTGATGAGAAAGCCTTCAATCAAAAATTAATGGCTGATCAACAGGCTCAAACCATAGCAATGAGAAATTTGGAACGCCAAATGGGGCAACTTGTCAATGCCCAAAATATCAGACCAGTGGGAGCTCTCCCAAGTGACACAGAGGCTAATCCTAAGGTATCCATCAATGTCGTATCATTGAGGAATGAGAGATAATTAGAAGAGGTCCAGTCAAAGAAGAGAAAGCAGGTAACTTTTAATGAGAGGCCAGTCATTATAGAATCAACATCAGACAAAGCAAAAGAGTCAGAGAAGCCAGCTGAAAGGGCGGTGGCTGAGCAAATCCCACCAGTGGTTGCAAGGCCACCTCCTCCGTTCCCTCAAATGTTGCAGAAAGTGAAAGATAATGATGCGTACAAAAAGTTCCTTGATCTTTTGAAACATGCGCAGGTTAACATTCCACTGGTAGAAATTTTGCAGGAAGTGCCCAAATATGCCAAATACATCAAGGACATTGTGGCCAATAAAAGGAGGCTGACTGATTTTGAGACCATGGCACTCACTGAGGAATGTAGCTCAAGAATTCAAAGCAAACTGCCTCAGAAATAAAGGATCCGGGTAGTTTCACTATCCAAATCTCGATCGGTAAGCAAGCAGTTGGGCGAGCTTTGTGTGATCTTGGGGCGAGCATTAATTTGATGCTGCTATCTGTGTTTAGACAATTGGGGTTGGGTGAGTCACGCCTAACAACGGTAATCTTACAGTTGGCTGATCGCTCCCTTGCTCATCCTGAAGGAGTGATTGAAGATATGCTAGTTCAAGTGGGCTCTTTCATATTCCCTGCTGATTTCATTATACTGGATTACAAGCCCGATCAGGAAGTCCCATTTATTTTGGGGCGTCCCTTCTATCCATGGGCCGAGCTATTATTGACGTGTGTGAAGGGAAGATGACGATGAGAGTTGGTGATCAAGTGGAGGTATTTAATGTATATAAAGCACTCATACCAGTCCACTATGAAGAGCTATCCATGATTTTGTGGTGGAAAGCAATGATGTACCATTGGTTCCTTATATGATCCCTGTTGACCTTCTTGAACAAGTCTTAATTGAGAGTGACGAAGGTAGTGAAGATGAAACGAGGGAAGAAATTGAGCAACTGTTTGATGTATCCTGCAGCTATATCTTTGAGGAAGCCTGTTACTCTGACCCCTCCTAAGCCATCTATTGAGGAAGCTCTAAGGTTAGAACTTAAGCCCCTTCCAGCACATCTGCGCTATACTTATTTGGGGAACTTCGAGACATTGCCCGTGATTATCTCCTCTAGCCTGGTCAAAACACAAGAAGAGAAGTTGCTCAGAGTACTTCGTGAACACAAAAAAGCGATTGGGTGGACAATTGCAGATATTAAAGGAATCAGTCCATCGTTTTGCATGCATAAAATCTTCTTAGAAGATGGACATCGCCCGAGTGTAGAGCAGCAAAGGAGGTTAAATCCCATTATGAAAGAAGTCGTGGAGAAGGAAGTCATAAAATTGCTTGATGCAGGTATCATCTTTCCTATTTCTGACAGCAAGTGGGTAGGCCTAGTTCAATGTATGCCCAAAAAGGGGGGAATGACTGTGATTGAGAATGAAAAAAATGAGCTAATCCTTACTCACACTGTTATGGGATGGAGAGTTTGCATTGACTATCGAAGGCTCAACAAGGCAACTTGCAGGGACCACTTCCCACTTCCCTTCATTGATCAAATGTTGGACAGGTTAGCAGGACATGATTATTATTGTTTTCTTGATGGGTACTTGGGATACAATCAGATTGTCATATGCCCAGAGGATCAGGAGAAAACCACGTTTACTTGTCCTTATGGCACTTTCGCCTTTAAGCGGATGTCATTTGGTCTTTGTAACGGACTAGCCACCTTCTAGAGATGCATGATGGCTATTTTCACTGACATGGTGGAAAAATTTGTGGAGGTGTTTATGGATGACTTCTCATTCTTCGGCTCATCTTATGATGATTGTTTGAAAAATTTGAGTATGGTATTAACCCTTTTGTGAAGAAATGAATCTGGTCTTAAATTGGAAAAAATGTCACTTTATCGTGCAGAAGGCATCGTTTTGGGCCACAGAGTGTCTAGGAGTGGCATTGAAGTTGATAAGGCTAAAGTGGAGGCGGTTGAAAAATTACCTCCACCAATTTCTATGAAGGGTGTCCGGAGTTTCTTGGGACATGCAGGATTCTATAGAGCTTTATTAAAGATTTTTCAAAACTGCCACTCCTTTGTGCAGGTTACTCGAAAAAGATGTCAAATTCAATTTTGATGAAGTCTGCCTGAAGGCATTCGAAGAACTCAAAAAGAAATTGGTAGTTGCCCCCATAATTGTTGCACCAGATTGGTCTCTACCATTTGAACTTATGTGTGATGCCAGTGACCATGCTATTGAGGCAGTGCTAGGACAATGGAAAGACAGAGTATTTTATTCCATTTACTATGCGAGTAAGACTCTTGATGATGCACATCTGAATTACACCACCACTGAGAAGGAACTGTTGGCTGTTGTGTGGGCCTTTAGGAAATTTCAGGCATACTTGGTGGGAACAAAAGTCATAGTCCACACCGATCATGCAGCAATCAGGTATTTATTTACAAAGAAAGAGTCTAAATCTAGATTGATACACTGGGTTTTGTTGTTGCAGGAATTTGATGTGGCGATAAGAGACCAAAAGGCACTGAGAACCAGGTAGCTGACCATCTGTCAAGGATGGAAAATCATGACCATGTGGATGAGGGTGGACAAATCAAAGAAGTATTTCCAGATGAGCAACTTTTTGTTGTAACCCAAGACCTGCCTCCATGGTATGCTGATTATGTGAATTATCTTGTTAGTGAGGTACTTCCGCCGGAGACTGAATCTGAGGCTAGAAAGAGGTTCTTACATGATATGAGTTTCTACTACTGGGATGAGTCATATTTGTAGAAACAATGTGATGATCAGTTGATGAGGAAATGCATTCCAGACAAAGAGGTAGAATTGGTGTTGTATGATTGCCATTCATCGCCTTATGGGGGCCATCATGGTGGCGATAGAACAACGGCGAAAGTACTACAGTCCGGGTTCTTCTGGCCAACTTTATTCAAAGACGCCCATGAATTTATTAAAAAGTGTGACCAATGTCAGAGGACAGGAACGATCTCGAGGAGGCACGAGATGCCTTTGAATAATATCCTGGAGGTGGAGATTTTTGACGTGTGGGGGATAGATTTTATGGGACCATCCATCTTCCAGAGGAAATAAATACATTTTCCTGGCAATTGACTATGTTTCAAAATGGGTAGAGGCGATTGCATTGCCGACAAATGATGCCATGGTTGTAGCTGCATTTGTGAAGAAGAATATTTTTTCGAGGTTTGGGACTCCACGAGCCTTGATTAGTGATGAAGGGACCCACTTTTGCAATCGGTTGTTGAATAACCTCCTAGCTAAATATTGAGTCCATCATAGAGTTGAAACAAAATATCACCCTCAAATGAGTGGACAAATTGAGGTATCAAAACAGAGAAATAAAGCAAATATTAGAGAAGACAGTGAGTGTGAACAGGAAGGATGGGGCTGCAAAATTAGATGATGTCTTATGGGCATATAGAACAACTTACAAAACGCCAATTGGGGTGTCACCATATAAGTTAGTCTATGGGAAGGCATGTCATTTGCCCATTGAACTCGAACATAAAGCATATTGGGCCATCAAGAAGCTGAATATGGACCTTGAAGGCGCGGGTGAGAAAAGATTGTTGCAGTTGAATGAATTAGATGAGTTTAGGCTACACTTGTACGAAAATGCTAAACTGTACAAAGAAAAGACCAAAATATGGCATGACAAGCATATTAAGCCGCGTCAATTCGAGCCAGGCCAATAGGTATTATTGTTCAATTCTAGACTGAGGTTATTTCCCGGGAAGCTAAAATCGAGATGGTCAGGCCCGTTTAAAGGGGTGAGAGTCAATCCTTATGGTGCACTTGAGTTGCGAGCTATACATGGTGAAAGAAATTTTTTGGTGAATGGGCATAAAGTCAAGCACTATTGGGGAAGATCCATGAGTCGTGAGAAAACCAAAGTCGTACTTGCTGATGAGTAAAGCGAGACTCTCCGTCGTGCCGCGACGTTAAATCAGACGCTTGTTGGGAGGCAACCCGATTTTTATATTGCTTTCATAGTTAACTTCTTGAATTTTTCTTTAGAGTAGATAGATTATACATTTTTCTCTATAGGAATATAAATTATAGATATAATAGTGTAGGACATGTAATTGAGTATTAAAAAGCTTGGGGGATCGGGATAATAAAAAAAAAAGAATTATCGTCTACAGTGTCCAGGCCAGCGCCCAACGGTGCTTGGGGCGCTGTGAACAGTGTCCAGGTGAGTATTTTTAAATTTTTTTTCTTTTTCATGTTCTTTTTGAATTCTAAACCCTTGACCCATTTAACCCAACCCAAATACCCACTTATACTAATATTATAACCCATCTCCTAACCAAATACCCACAAAAGAAGAAGAAAAAATACTCCCCTCCTCTTCCTCTCTCCCTACCCGCGACACCCCCTCTTCCTCTCTCAATTTTTTTTCTCTCAAGTTTTCTCTTGTTTTCTCCTCCAATCCACGGGTATGTGTTCTTGTTCTTGTTCTTGTTTTCTTCTTCTTGTGCTTTAATTTTTAGATAACAAAGCATACCCTATCCTCCAAATCTCTAAGCTCCAATTCTTTCCCTTATGGATTTGTTAAGCAAATTTTATGGTGGGTGGCTTGAAATTGTTGAAAATTATGTGTTTATTGTGTATACGGAGTAGTAAACTAGAAGTCCCTCTACTCTGTTTAAAATTAGGAGGGCCACCATCTTCCACCATTGTTGAATTCTCAAGCTCACACTTTATGCCAACAAGGTGTTTGTAAAAATGTTTAAATAATGATTTTGGGTACACCGGTGAAGTCTAAGTAACCGAGTGTCTTTGTGGATGCATTTGGGATAAGTGTGGAGTTTATACGGATGCTTTGAAATTATAGGGGATTGAGTTTTGAAAAATAATAAGAAATTCATGTCTTTACACCATGTATCTTATGTATTGTATGTATAAACTTATTGTAGAAATTAGTAAATGTAGTATAGTTGTGTAGTTGTAGAACGTGGAGTCACACATGCCTCCTGCTCACATTGAAATGCATTCTCTTAGAAATGATAAAATCATATATATGGATAGCATGGGGAAGTTGTTGGTTCCCAAACGCACACGCAAGTATATGTGGTCGACAAGTAATATAGGATTGTAAGTCCAGATAACGTACTCACAGGGACTTGTGATTAACTATCAACTAAACTAAACCCAAACAACTAATATATTTAAATGATTCCTTTAGTATGAATATTTAACTAAAATTAATCTAGAGTAACAAATTAAGAGATTAAAGAAACAAGTTGGAAAATTTTTAGAGACGAATTCAATGAGACACGATATTCTAGAGTTATGGGTTGGCAAACAATCCCGTTGAGTTTTTGACCTAAATCGTCTTATCTGGTTTATTGATTGATGAGGTTAATATTGCTCGTAGCCTTCTCCCCAAGTACAACTCGCCTATTCAAGCTAACCTAACGCCTATATTCCTATGGAATTAGGATTAACAAGAACGCATTAATAATTCCCGTATAATAACCAAGCAAGGCGATTAGGTATATTCCTATCCTAACCGCAAATCCGCTCCCCTGAAGGGTTAAGATCTTGCTCTACCCAATCTTATATGCAATCTAGAATTCCCTCTCCCGAGTTCAACCCTAGATTCGTAGATAGTANAACAATTCAAGCTTCAATCAACTACAACGTTCATGTAGCACCCAAAACTCTAGAACTAATAAACTATGAAATTAAAGGAAGAGAAGAAAAACTAAGTAGAAGCCTCCTTCAAGCGTAGGGTGTGTTCCTCCACATCAATCCCCCTTCCAAGTTGTGTTTTTGGGTCTATTTATATGTTTGGGATAAACCCTAAACGTGTAGGGGACTTCTATTCAAATCGGAAAACACTTAAAATATTTAAAAACTCGGATTTGACCAGATCAGGGGCCAGGAATTACATGCCAAACGCTTGGATAACGCCTGGACAGGCCTGGTGTTTTGGCCCAAACGTCCCTCAAACGCCTGGTCATGCCAGGCTTTATAGCCCAAACACCCAACTACAACCTGATATAACCAGGCTTTACAGCTTAGACGCCCGGCTAAAGCCCGGGTCACTCCTTTTCGACTTTTGAGCGTATTTTCAACGTTTATGCTTCCATTCAACTCGGCTTCCATTTCCAATTCACCTGCATATAAAATAAACCCCATTAGGCACATACGACATGTTTTTTATCATTAACGCACATAAAATGTAAGACATATAACGTGTTAAACCATGAATTCTAGCCACACATCAACACCCCACACTTAGACACATGCTCGTCCTCGAGCAATGGGACAATCTACTACCCTTTTACACGTACCAAGTTCATTATCAAGGAGTATTTTACTTTTCAATTACACACCTTACCCCTTAACTATGATCGATACCTGCAATCAAGTATGAACATACAAAGTTTCACATTCTTTCCTTCTTTAAACATGCCCAAGTATAAAAATTTAATCAATCATACCAACAACCTAATCGCAACCACCCAACCTCAAGAGTCAACTTGCAACCACTAAGCCCTCTCAGTTCACGCACCTACCCAACAAGAAAGTTTACAACATTCCCAATCGTTCATGAGATCATGTGCCCTCATCAACAAACAAAAGAGTGAATATAAATAATCCAGACATTCAAATATGCTTTTGCATATAATTTAAGGACATCACACAATTGAAAAAATTCACTCACTCTCACAAAGAATTCATATTCATCCCGTGATCGTACCATAAGCTCGCCCGTAGTGTAGATCTCCACTAATTCAAGTTAGCCAAATCTAGGATCAATTAGGACTTTTAAGGTTGTAATGTAGGCTAAGGGACGGGTAGGATATATTTAGGAATAGTGACTAACCCTCCTAAGCACTTTAATCCACTACCTTCACAAATTAACACATATTCTTCTCAACCAATTCCCTTGCCACAATTCATATTCAACATAGCCCTTTTTCAATTAAGCACTTCTATATTTTCACTAGCACAAATTAATAAAAACTTGGAGGTGTGTATCATTTTGTACATACTTTTACTATCATTGTTTTTCTTTCTTTCCTACACACACTCCATACATGAAGATTCAATGGCTAGTGACTTTTGA
>ML378894.1:9351-125213 GCA_005239525.1 Nicotiana knightiana
ATATTAATATATTTTGATTGATTATTATCTATTTGTTCAACTACGTTCTTATTGTAGTTAATTGGATGGACATCAATTAGCTGTGCCTATTTAGTATGTATCTACTTGAGAGAGAGTGCATATTTAGGTAATTGTTTGAACAACACCACTCCCAGAGTATAGACGAAAGTCATAACCGAGGGTTTAGAGGTTGGATTAGAGATAACGATACTTCGGGTGCAATCTAAGTGAACTGTAATGCAATCTAGCTAGCGTAACTTGAGAGAGTGCGTCTAGTAAATTATCATAATTACTTGAGAGAGATTTATGGTAGATAGAGTGTTCATGATTGATAGAGACGATTAATCAAGCTATAAGAAGTATCCGAGAAAGAATTCACCAACGGGGGAAACCATAACCTTAGACCTTTATTATCATTGTTTACATTGAATTGTTAGTCAATTACTAGTTTATTATTAGAATTAGTTAAACAACACAAATTGATATTCAAAAGTATTAAGAAAAGTGATTAAGTAACAGTTTAGTATTTTATAAACTCAATTTATACGTTCAATTCTCTGTGGGATCGACTCTGGGCACAATACCCCAGATTATATTTGCAACGCCCGTTTAGTCTTTNTAGTATTTTATAAACTCAATTTATACGTTCAATTCTCTGTGGGATCGACTCTGGGCACAATACCCCAGATTATATTTGCAACGCCCGCTTAGTCTTCTACAAGACATAGTTGAGCGTGATCACCAAGCCCGGACCTCTTTACGTTGGAAGCTCCATTCGTAGATAAGGTCCAAACTCTCGATGTCGATTTTAACACTATCATTGCTTCTTTGGTTGCCAGAAGCAGCAATCCCGGACTAAAATCGACCACAAAGTCAGCCGAAACTTCTGACTTAATCGCAGTCCTAGGTTTATACTCTACTACACTGAAGTTGAAGTTTTATTCTGATCGCCTTGGGTAGGAAGGATCCCGTGTACCTAACGTTTCTTTGTCCTGCAATGATATGTTATTTTGACCGCGATCAGTTCTTCTGTTGGTAACGAACCTGTCTGCCGACCGGAAAACTCTGTCGTGTCCTTCGGCCCGTTCTTAAGGCTAAAATTAGCCCCTCGAAGACCGTCTCTCTCTGTCAAAATTGTCTTTTGATTTTTCTCTATTCTACTCCCGACCTTTTGCCGACGCCGGTAAGCTAATTTGATCATCTTCAATCCTTATCTTAGACTCGTACCGGTTGTGAACATCCGTCCAAGTCATCGTTTGGAACTCAAGCAAGCTTTCCTTCAATTTTCAAGAAGCATCAGAACTTCTTAGATTCAGACCCTTGGTGAATGCTTCAGCTGCCCATTCATCTGGACAACCGGGAGCAACATACTCTCTTTTTGGAATCTGGTGACGAATTCTCGTNATCTCTGTCAAAATTGTCTTTTGATTTTTCTTTATTCTTCTCCCGACATTTTGCCAACGCCGGTAAGCTAATTTGATCATCTTCAATCCTTATCTTAGACTCGTACCGGTTGTGAACATCCGTCCAAGTCATCGCTTGGAACTCAAGCAAGCTTTCCTTCAATTTTCAAGAAGCATCAGAACTTCTCAGATTCAGACCCTTGGTGAATGCTTCAGCTGCCCATTCATCTGGAACAACCAGGAGCAACATACTCTCCTTTTGGAATCTGGTGATGAATTCTCGTAGCAACTCAGAGTCTCCTTCTGCAATTCTGAATATGTCAGCCTTTCAGTACTACACCTTTCTGGCCCCGACATGGGTCGAATAAAGAATCTGCGAGCATCTCAAAGGACTGCATGGAATGCTCGGGTAAAGCTTTACCACGTCAAGGCTTTCGTGAGAGTCTCTCCGAATTTCTTCAGCAAAAAAGATTCAATCTGGTGGGGAGCTAAATCTTTCCCCTTCACTGCCATTGTATAGGTGGTAATATGCTCCTGAGGGTCTGTCGTGTCCTTCGGCTCGTTCTTAGGGATAAAATCAGCCCCTCGAATACTGTCCATCTGTGTCAAAATTATCTTTTGATTTTTCTTTATTCTTCTCTCGACCTTTTGACGACGCCGGTAAGCCAATCTGATCATCTTCAATCCTTATCTTAGACTTGTACCGGATGTGAACATCCGTCTAAGTCATCACTTGGAACTCAAGCAAGCTTTCCTTCAATTTCCAGGAAGCATCAGAACTTCTCAGATTCAGACCCTTGGTGAATGCTTCAGCCGCCCATTCATCCGGAACAACCGGAAGCAACATCCTCCCCTTTTGGAATCGGGTGACAAATTCCCGTAGCAACTCGGAGTCTCCTTGTGCAATTCTGAATATGTCATCCTTTCAGTACTACACCTTTCTGGCCCCAGCATGGGTCTAATAAAGAATCCGCGATCATCTCAAAGGAATGTTTGGAATGCTCGGGAACAGCTAATACCACGTCAAGGCTTTCATGAGAGTCTCTCCGAATTTTTTCAGCAAAACAGATTCAATCTGGTGGGGAGCTAAATCGTTCCCCTTCACCGCCGTTGTATAGATGGTAATATGCTCCTGAGAGTCCGAAGTCCCATCATATTTCGGCACGTTGTGCATTTTAAACGGCTTCAGGATCAATTCTAATGTCGCGCTTGGTTTATACGGCAACTGAGTATACTTCTTTGCGTCCGGATCTTTCAGCACCGGTGGTGCACTTGGGATTTGGTCCATACGAGCGTTCACTTCCCTCATAAATCGTAAGAGCTCGCTTTTGAAGGGATCGCTCTCGTTATTGTGACCGGAACCTCTCCCCTCGACCCCATCAAAATCGACTTAGCCCCTCAGGCTGTTGTTGTTGGCCCTTTGCATTTTTTGATTTTCGAGAGCGCCGGGAGGGACCAGACCTCGTCCATTTGCGTTATTGGAAGCACTCAACAACGCCTGCTTTATTTCTGTCATAACCTTGTCCTACCATGTGAGATGACCTAGAATGACTCCTTATTGTTCTTGCAAGTCCCTTACCGCTTCAACAACATGCTCCTCTTCAGCATCACTCGAACATGTCGCGGGTACCGCCTGCTGTGGATCGACGTAGCATCGTTTCCCTCATTGCGGGTGTCACTGATTGAATCATCGTGCTGAGGCTGGTCTCCTTGGGCCTCAAGATTGTGTGTGTTGTTAACACCATTATCTGTGGTTTTTTACTAAGAACAAATAATCAAAACACGTTAATAAAATAGGGAAGGACCAACTTAATTACACGACTGTCTAGGCCCCATGGTAGGCGCCTAACTGTTTATCTGTAAAATGATACAGTTGAATTTGTAGGTGGTTTCTAGACAAGTGAATTAATTCGATCCTGAAATAATACAAGAATTGAAGAAATATGCTATACTTAGCCTTGAAATGAAGACAAAATAGCAGAAGCAGTAATTCCGGTAGAAAGATTTCCGAACACAACAATAATGAAATCAAAAAAGTAAGAAGGTAAAATTGTATAAAGCTTTGAATAGATTATAGCGTTAGTTTGCTAGAAAATTCATGTCCTTTACAATGATAACATAACTTACTATTTATAGCTCCCACCTAGGGAACAAGGTCCTAGGATCATGCCCTTCGTTAATGTCAATTATGATGGCCAATAAAGAATGTGTAGCAGTGAACATAAATGACAAATTCTTTGGTAGTGTATTAAATACTGTAGTACATTCTTCATTAAATGATATCGGGTGACAGACATTTATTACGTCTTTATGAGTATCATTTTTTTCCGGTAACAAATGAAACAGTTATCTTCGATTGTAACTATCATCTGCTTTCGGTTCTACGTGTCACTCTCTTACACAGTTACTCAATATAGCATATTTCACCCTATACACCATCTTAATTATTCTAACACTCAAATTAAGAAACAATATCTTAATTCTCAAATATGTATTCCGATTTGGACATTAGAAAGAAATAAACTATATATCATAACATTCTCCTCTCTATTTCCTTTCCTTTTTCCTAGTTTCCAAACGTCATCTAAATTCAGCTTTCTGTTGGGCTTCAATTCGGAAATGATTCTTCCTTCTACCAGGAAAAGCTCGTCGAACGTGAAAGTCCCAATGGACTTCCAAAGTCAAGGCCCGCCCAAAACCCAAGCCCGAACTTTATCTCTTTTACACTTCCGTTTACTCTAATCGACGAAAAAAAAACTAGACAAATTCAACAAACTTGAGTGCTAAGAAAACAAAATTCGCAATGGATGCACAACAACAGCAGAGACAACAAGGTGCTCCCCAAATCCCAAGGCCCGGCGCCGGCACCGGAGCCGGTGGTGGAGACTTTACTCCTATTCTCACCGTGCTCGTGTCCTTCATCGCCATTTTCGTAATGGTGAACTAATCTTAATCCCTAAGATATCAATAAAGTGCTTGTAAATTATCTACAGTTTAATATTTTTTTGTTTTATTTTCTTAGTTTTATTCTGCCTTTTTATTTTTTGTTGCAATCATTAATTTGTAATAAAGATGTCGAATGCATAGTGCTTTATAATTGCGTTTAGTACATGTATAGTATATGTACCAGGTGCTTGATAAACCACCATGCTAAGGCTTCAATATATTCATTGTGTTTGATAATTGCGTTGACCACTATAGAGTGGATTTTTCAGTTTAAACCATTTTTTGCTTCTTAGAATGGGCTTTTCAGTTTAAGTGGATTATCTACTTAAGTGAAGAGTAATCTAAGACCCTGTTGGGGATGTAATGGCTTTGATTGAATTGCTTTTTAGGTAAAAGAAGGACGAACTAGGGTAGGGTGTTTGATTGAGCTATTGAAGTACTAGAGGTGTAGCACCCCAAGGGTTTGGCATGACGGTCGATAAAGTTGGAATAAGGACCCTGGAATACCAGGGTTCATATTCCAATTGTAGCGTGAAAAAAAGGTTATGTGATTTTTTGCCATATGTCAAAGTCTTGGTGGGTAGAGTTACTTTGTACATGAACTGGTAGAAGATAGAGTGCCCGCGAAATAGGCAAGGTGCGTGCCGTTCGTCCAATCACCACAGTTATTCAAGTGTTTAACCCTGTTTTGGATGTAATCATTTAGAGTGGAGTGCTTTTTATGGTAAAAGATAGTTAGAGTAGATGACTGATATTTAGCTAAAGAAGTTCTGTTGATGTACAAACATTTATCGTTTATTCTTCAAAACATTTGGTGTTAGTTTACTGTCATATTCTTCCAGACATTTTTTTAATTTTAAAAAGCAACAATAACAACAACAACATACCCAGTAAAATTCCACTAGTGGGGTCTGGTGAGAGTAGAGTGTCCGCAGACCTTACCCCTATCCCGAAAAGGGTAGGGAGGTTGTTTCCCGGAGACTCTCGGTTCGATTAGAGAGACAATAATATCATAAAAGAAACAAAAGAAAAGGCATGTAACAGCAAAAGATACCAGAACGAAAATAACAACAACGAATAAGTGAAAGGACAATAACATAAAACTATGCAAAACAACAATGTGAACACAACATAGATCGCTAACAAACCTAAACAAAACTCTATCAGACTACCCGGTGCAAAGAGGGAAGAACCCTCGACTACCCCCTAGCCTACCTCCCTAATGCTCGACCTCCACATGTTCCTATCAAGAGCCATATTCTCGGAAATTTGAAGCCCCGCTATGTCCTGCCTGATCACCTCGCTCCAATACTTCTTAAGCCGCCCTCTGTCTCTTCTCGTACCTGCCAAAGTCAACCGCACACACCTCTTAACCGGTGTGAGCGGTTTTATAAATGGTCAAAGTATTAAAATAATGATAGTTCTCTTGTGCAACAACCTTATGGTCAATAAATTTATTTCCTAATAGTTCTTGGTAAAATTTTTCCAAATTCTTGCTTTTGCAGCAAAAAGTATGTTACCATAGGTGTTTTACTGACATCTTTAGAGGTAATCCATAGCTAAACTCTGTTACGTAACAGCTCTAGCAGAGGTTGGTAGCTTGAGTGATCGTTTCATTGAATACATCAGATTACATTGGCGTGAGATTTGTAACTTCATTCTTGTGATGTAAAAATATGTGGATAGATAATTGACACTTAAAAAAGAAATGTTTAGATTATTGACACTTCAGTTCCCTTTGGGATTGTTACTTCCCTTTAGATATATAGATGGAGAAATGGTCGTTCATCACATCTAATCTTCGCGGTCCTCCTGTCAGTAATTATTACTGTTGACTTTAAGAATGATTATTAACAGCTCACAGTAACCCTTTTGTACAAGCATGAGAGATTTGCCTGCATTCCTCCTACTAGCTGTCACTTACAATTTCTGATATTCCTGTGATCG
Source organism: Nicotiana knightiana (assembly GCA_005239525.1). Classification (NCBI taxonomy): domain Eukaryota; kingdom Viridiplantae; phylum Streptophyta; class Magnoliopsida; order Solanales; family Solanaceae; genus Nicotiana; species Nicotiana knightiana. The sequence goes on from ML378894.1 coordinate 15,648, forward strand.
GGGCAGTCATATATTCATTGTTACATGCTACATCTTCTATGGTATTGTTAGTCCCTTAAAATTGGAGCTTAATTGCATTAGGGGTGTGCGATTCATCAGATGCTATTAGCAATGCCCCTACTCCATACCACTTTGATTTCATAATTAGGAAAAGGAGTTACCTAGCTAATGCAGGAAAAGGTTTGCTGCATGAATCGCTTTTCTGGTATAACTCTTGTTGTTTGACTGTTTTTAGACATAACTGTCTTGAACACTCTCAAAAAAAAAAAAAAAGGAAAGAAAAGATATAACTGTCTTGGATTTCACCTGCCAATTGGTTGACACTGAAATATTGGCAATGGTCTAATTCATCGGTAAAGGATCCTCAATTTGTATTGCATTTATATTATTGAATATCTTGGTAATAGAACTTAGGTAGTATAACTGTGACTTGCATGTTGGGGATATGATTTGTTAGAAATGAATTATCTTCTTCTTCCTTTCTTTTTAAATGTATAACTGGGACATCTGAAAATCATTTGCAGATCATGGCTTCTTCGATGTCAACATTAAATAATAGTTTATCCATTTTACATCAAGTGCCGGAAGGTCATGTTGGAGTCTATTGGAGAGGAGGTGCTCTTTTGAATACAATAACTGATCCAGGTTATATTTGGTGCTTTATCTAGCTGAAATTTTTCATTTTCTTGAGGTATATGCTTATTTTGAAGTCTATTGTTGATCGAACATGTATGTTTGACTGTGCAGGTTTTCATTTGAAACTGCCCTTTATAACTCAGTTTGAACCCATTCAAGTTACTCTTCAAACAGATTTGGTGACATTTATCTCTCTTTTGTTATATCGTTTTAATGTTTTCTATCTCTAAATTTCTAGCGAGTAATTATATAAACCCTAATGAAGAATAAGGTGAGTGATGGCTCTGGATCATGTGCTAATACAGGTTAGGGATATTCCTTGTGGGACCAAAGGAGGCGTGATGATCAACTTTGACAAAATAGAAGTAAAGAATCTGCCTTGTAGTTATGCTATATGCAGGAATGCATTGTTCATGTTGTTTGTTTCATGTGCTTTCAGGTTGTTAACCGCCTTCGTAAGGATCACGTGTATGATACTCTGCTGAACTATGGGGTCAATTATGATAATACATGGATATATGACAAGATCCACCATGAGATCAATCAGTTCTGCAGTGGTCACAGCCTTCAACAAGTTTATATTGACATGTTTGATCAGGTAAGTATCTTCTTGGCCTCTATAGACAGATTGGTCTGCCAGTTGTAGTCAACATTTATGAATTGTTCCTTTTTTGTTTCCTTCTGGTGTTTGTGTCAACGCGTCCAGTAATATTGTCATCCATAGATTGTCGCTTTTGCGAATTAACCTGCTGAGTCATGCTTTTCTCACTTAGACATGCTCTATTTTCGTGCTTAAACTCCTTGATAAGCCTTGTAAGGTGAGAAATACGGCTGATGAATTACATCGGTCTTAAAAAAAATTCCTAAAGCTAATTTAGCCCAAGTTATTGTTAATAGTCTTGACGAGGTCCCTGCCAAAACATTTTCAGATCGATGAAAAAATGAAAGATGCTCTTCAGGCCGACTGCACACGTTATGCTCCCGGTATCGAAATTCTCAGTGTGCGTATTACAAAACCTTCCATCCCAGAAAGCATAAGACGAAATTTTGAGAACATGGAACAGGAGCGCACCAAGGTATTAAGTGGAGAACTGTACATTTTCTATTTGTATCATCTTTGGCCCTACTCTACATTTTTTTTTGTCTTATCTTTGGTCGAGCTGAGGGTTTGGTGTGTTGGAAAGAAAAGGACTTTAAGATCGGTCTTTGCATTATTGTGTCAAAGTACATGCATAAAAGGGCTGGTTGATGAGTGAACGTTTCTCTCAACCTTTCATCGTAATAGCAGCTGTTTAATACTGAGAATCAATGTATTCCACAACGTGCCATTGTTGCTCAGGGCTTGTATTAACCGTGACTTAATTGGTAATCCATCTATGAATCAATGATGTGTTACAGGTCTTGATTGCAGTAGAGAGACAGAGAGTTGCTGAGAAGGAAGCAGAGACACAGAAAAAGATAGCAATCAGTGAAGCTGAAAGAAATGCTCATGTTAGTAAGATTCAGATGGAACAGAAGTTGATGGAAAAAGATAGTTCAAGGAAGCAAGAGGAAATTGCAAATTCAATGTACCTAGCTCGTGAAAAGAGCCTGTCAGATGCAGCTTACTACCGGTGAATTCTCTTTAACTTATCTCCTGCATAGTTTATGTTAGAGAGCGCCTAAGGATGTCGCCTAGTGGTCAATTAATGAAGTGGACCAAACCATGAGAGACCATCAGGGTCAAATCTAAGCGGAGACAAAAAAACCACTAGGTTTTTTCTTCTCGTCTGCCTAAGACTCGGTGGGCAAAGTTATGTAGTATCTGGGTAGTGGGAGGTACTAGGTACCGGGCGGGATAGTTGAGGTCACGTAAGCTGATGTGGATACTAGTGGTACAGAAAAAAATAAGAGATTCTATCGGAGAGTAGATTTGGTTCTTCCTATTGATTAGTATACTGACTAACCTTATCTGGGATTTTTCAGAACAATGAAAGAAGCAGAGGCAAACAAGCTGAAGCTTACTCCAGAATTTCTAGAACTGCGATTCATTGAAGCTATAGCCAACAACTCCAAGATCTTCTTTGGCAACAAGGCAAGGCTCATTATCTTATAAGATTCATCTCCACTAATCCCCTTTCTTGAGTTTATAGTACTTTGTGCTTACAAAAATATGATTTCAGGTGCCCAATATGGTTCTTGACCAAAGGCTACTTGGAAACTTTTTGCAAGAGGTTGTGCCGCGCCAGGAGTCTTAGGGGGTGTACGGTTTAAGCTCGTTTGTTGAAAGCTTCGAAGTATATTTTTTCTGGAGAATGACACAATGTATTGGTTTATTCGTATGGTCTATTCTGTACTACTCAAGCATCAAGTTTATACCCCTCTTTTGACAGGAAAACTCAGCTACATTCTTGATATGGTATTTTCTAATTTTGCTTGTGTCACTCCCACGTAACTCTGAATGGTCAAAACCTATTACGTATATCATATGAGAAATATTAATGAGGAGTTTTAGTTGTCAGAGGTGAAAGAAGGAAAGACTCACATTTATTCATCGACAGAGCAAGAAATATATTTACATAATGTCCTTTAATGTTTAGTGCAAGTAAGTTTTTAACTTTTTATGTGAAACACCTGAAAATGGAGGGGCAATCTGTTTGAACTGCCAACTGTCTCGGCTAGAAAAAATTTCTGTCTCAAAATAATACTGTTAAAAAGGAATGAATTAACGTGCAATGTCGGCAAGGGCATTTGGTCTAGTGGTATGATTCTCGCTTAGGGTGCGAGAGGTCCCGAGTTCAATTCTCGGAATGCCCCTTTATTATTTGTGTTCCCAATCTTTTTGTCTATCTTTTCTCTATTCCCTTAATTGTTGATTTTTCTCACACTCTATGCCTTTTATGCGATCACATTTACTCCTTCCGGTCCACTTTAATTGATTTTGTGGTTATTTTTTTGTAATGTTGGCACGCAGTTCAACTTTCTGTCGGTGGTAGGTTTTTATGACTAATTGTTTTTTTCTTTCATTATTGATCACCTTACTACTATCCTGAGACAAGGGTTTATTGGAAACAACTTCTCTATCCTCACAAGGTAGGGGTAAAGTATGCATACACACTACTCTTCCCAGAACTCACGTTGTGGGATAATACTAGGTATGTTGTTGTTTTGTGGTCCCAATACTTTATATTTAAGATTTTAGGAAGGAATTAACCTCTTTTTTTCCAAAATTGCTCTTTGAATAAAGAGCCAAGGAGTATTTGTTATAGTTCAAATGAACAAATGAAAGTTAATATAGTTATTTTTATTTTTAATTAATGCTAAAAATTAGATTCCTTAATATATGTGAAAATAAAATAAAATGGAACAGTGGGAGTAACATGTACAGCGGTCTAGTTGTCCACAAAGTGTTGGGTTACGAAGTATACTTAACGGAGTTGAGAAAAAATTAAAGACAAATTAACTTGAGGAAAAGTCTTGATACAAAGATAGAGCTGAATTAGGATTTCAAGTAAGAGTGAAGTATCATTCTACCTTCTAGATTTTATAGTTGTGACTCTAAACCAATTGCAAAAAAATTATCTTTAATTATTTAACTTTATACATTACTCAAACTGAGAGCAATCAATACATATTTGCTACTCAAATAATAGATTTGTCTATGTATGGGAAGTAAAACAAAAAGAGCAACCACTATGCCTCAGCTATATGTAGTCGATTATATGAATTGCCCCAGGGGAGTTTATTCGACCCATTCCCCAGTCTCCTGCACTGCTCAAGTAAGTGTGCGACTCCGTATGAGGACCGTCCTCCTATCTACGCAATTCTCTGTCTTCGTTCGTGATCATGTTGGGCGAAAGGTAGTTGTAGAGGAGCGGCTGTGAAACGGCGATTCCCCCCTTTCCATTGAAGTAGGGAGGGCCTNGATCAGGACAAGTGGTTCGTTTCGTCCTCCTATCTACGCAATTCTCTGTCTTCGTTCGTGATCATGTTGGGCGAAAGGTAGTTGTAGAGGAGCGGCTGTGAAACGGCGATTCCCCCCTTTCCATTGAAGTAGAGAGGGCCGATCTTCCCCCGGCTTCACTGATCGACTTAAAAAAAACAGAAACGAAAATTTGTCATTAGACTCTAAATACCTACTCTTTCATGGCCCAATTATTATTACAACATTTTCTACCATAGAATCGAACTTTCAGGTAAATCCAACGGCTTTTATGAAGGTCTTTCAGAAAAAAAGATCTTATCTGTATCTCTCTTACTCGAATTAGAAGTCAAAAAACATAAAAAAATTTTACATACTTCTTAAAAGGAGAGAGCACCGGGAGAACATTTAGACACTGTCAATTGACAAAAACTAACTATATATTTATGGTCATTTCAACACTTTCCTAATCATGAATTCTAGGTTCTGTGTATCAATGGACTACAAGACGTGGAAAGAAGTACACCAATTAAAATCCAAAAAAATAAATTCCTTTGTATACTTTATTTTAAGTTTTCTTTTTAATGAAGTCAACACTAAACGGACGGCTTACAAATAAAGCAAAAAAGCAAAAAGTTGGCGAGTTTGGTTTTAATCGTTCATTTAACGGTTTTTTTCAGAAAATTTTCAATATACCAAAATAATAAAAATAAAAATTGTTTGATTATAGTCATAAACTTTCTTTGTTATGTAGTATCAACATTAAGAAGTAATTATTAAGTTGTCCCGGCACAAATATTTGTATTTACCAGTATAGCCTGTTTTCAAAGTAGCAAACTTGTTTATTTAAGCTTTCTACCTAAATTGCAAGTTTTTAACTTCAAACTTTGACTAATCAAATTCTAATCGAGATTTAGTTGACACATGCCTAACTGTCTGGTGTCACTGTCTTCTACTACGTGATATAATATCTTCCACTAATTGAGTGAGTGGAAATGAGAAAATTGAGGAGTCAATAAAACAGATGAATTGAAACCAAGAGATTAATTTTACCTACTTATTCACAATTTTAATTTAATGAGTGAGAATAATACTTATTATATTTATTATATTATTTTATAATATTGTAAAACCTATAGTAATTGTGGATGTCCTCTACTCCCACTACTCATGATATAAATAACCTCCCACTACTTATCACTATTATGATTGTAACTCACACGCCTTCATAACCTCTCCCCATGATCTTCCCTCATGATCATGTAGATCATAACATGGAAGCAATTGCTCAAGAGGAGAATAAAGACATAGTAATTGATAAAACCTCAGAGGAGGTTCTAGTACCTAAAAATGATGAAAATGAAGAGATCTCAATTAGTTATGTCTCTACGGAAAAAAGGTGAAACCGAAATAACGTTGTTGTTAACAACAGTTTTGCATATAATGTTGCAGTTGACATAATGCAACAAGATGAGGATCTTGAGCCAACATCTGTCGATGAATGTAGACAAAAAAATGATTGGCCAAAATGAAAAAACGCTATTCAAGCGGAATTTGCTTCACTCGAAAAATGTGAAGTTTTCGGACCAATAGTCCGAACGCCTGAAGGTGTCAAGCCAGTGGGGTACAAATGGGTTTTTGTACGAAAACGAAATGAGAAAGGTGAAGTCGTAAGATATAAAGCACGACTTGTTGCACAAGGGTTTTCGCAAAGGCATTGATTATATGGAGACATATTCTCCCGTAGTAGATGCAATTACCTTCATGTATCTAATAAGTCTGCAGCTCATGAAAAACTTGATATGTGGTTGATGGATGTTGTCACAACTACTTATATGGCTCCCTAGATAATGAAATTTTTATGAAAATCCCTGAAGGATTTAAAGTTCCTGAAGAACATAAAAGTTCAAGGGAAACTTGTTCAATAAAGCTTCAAAAATCCTTATACGGATTGAAGCAATTAGGGACAATGTGGTACAATCTCCTTAGTGAGTATTTGCTAAAGGAAGGGTACAAAAATGACCATATTTGTCCCTGTGTCTTTATTAAGAGGTCTGGATCTGAATTTGTCATCATAGCTGTGTATGTTGATGGCTTGAATACCATTGGAACTTTTAAGAGCTTCTAAAGGCGGTAGAGTGTTTGAAGAAAGAATTTGAAATGAAAGATCTTGGTAAGATAAAATTTTATCTTGGCCTACAAATTGAGCATGTAAGACATGGAATATTTGTCCATCAATTAACATACACTGAAAAGGTTTTAAAGAGATTTTACATGGATAATGCACATCCATTGAGTACCCAAATGGTTGCGAAATCGCTTGACATTATTTAAAGATCCATTTCGACCTCAAGAAAATGACGAAGAGCTCGTTGGTGATGAAACTCCATATCTTAGTGCAATTGGGGCACTGATGTATCTTGCTAAGAACAGCCGGCTAGATATTGCTTTTGATGTAAGCTTATTAGCAAGATTCAGTTCCTCCCCAAAAAGAAGACATTGAAATGGTGTTAATCATATATTTAGATATCTTCGGGGAACTCTAGATATGGGATTGTTCTATTCTAATGTATTCAAGTCAGAAATGATTGGCTATGCCGATGCAGGTTATTTGTATGATCCACATAAAGTCTGATCTCAAACAGGCTATTTGTTTACATATAGAGGTACAACTATATCATGGCGTTCAATGAAACAAACAATAGCTGCCACATCTTCTAATCTTGCTGAGATAATAGCCATTCATGAAGTTGGTCGGGAATGGGTTTGGTTGAGATCAATGACTCAACATATTCAGAAAATGTGTGATTTTCTTATGAAAAAAGATAATCCAACTATACTATATGAAGACAATGTTGCTTGCATCGCTCAACTGAAAGGAGGATACATAAAAGGAGACAGAACAAAGCACATTTCACCAAAGTTCTTTTTCACGCATGATCTTCAACAAAATGATGAGATTAATGTTCAACAGGTTCCTTCATGTGATAATTTGGCTGATCTGTTACTAAGGCATTACCAACGTCAACATTTGAGAAGTTGAGACAGAAGATTGGAATGCGACGTCTTCGAGAAATAAAGTGATGTTTTCCTGAGGAGGAGTAAGATATGTGATGTACTCTTTTTCCCTTAGCCTAGGTTTTGTCCCACTGGATTTTCCTGGTAAGATTTTTAACAAGGCAACAAATAAAGCATATTAGAGATATGTGTACTCTTTTTTCTTCACTAAGATTTTTTCCCACGTGGTTTTTCTTAGTAAAGTTTTAACGAGACATATTATCTATTTTTGGACATCAAAAAGGGACTGTTGTAAAACCTATAGTAATTGTGGATGTCCACTACTCCCACTACTTTCACCCATGATGTAAATAACCTACCACTACTTATCACTATTATGATTGTAACTCTCACACCTCCATACCCGTGATTTTCCTCCATGGTCTCAAAGGTTAATGTCATGTTTAAGATAATCCTTTTGTAACTTTCAATGTAATAGTATAAATAGAGGGATGAAATTTGATATGGGAGACACTTGAACATTTGATAAAATAAGAAAGTTATCTCATCTTCTTTTATTCTACTTATTTTCTTATTTTATATTGTTACTTTGAACTAAGTTTCTAAATATATTTGAGAATATTACTTTCTTCTCCGCTAATTATTGATTTTTGATTTCCTAAGTAGTTGCTTCATTAAACTTTCTTCTCCTACCTTTTAGGGAATGTCCCAAAGAGAGGGAAAAGTTAAATAAAAAGTTGAGAAATTACACTTTTAGGAAAAGTTATATTCATGTCGTTTTACAATAGCATATAATTAAATTATTTAAACCTTAATTGCACCTTCTCAACTTCAAATAATGACTAATCAAATTCAAATCTTTCGTTTTAGTTGCCACTTAGAGACATGCTTTTTAACTTTATTGTCCTCGCGAACGAAGATTGTGGTGGAGCCATAAGTAATTCTTCATCTTTAATTAGAGTTTTTGATTTCAAGTATTAGGTATGAAATCGTCTTGATAGGAAACACTTTACCTACAATATGGAGCTTTTCAATATGATTTCCTATTTAGTTGAGCACCAATGCAGATACCAAACGCTCTATAAGAAACTCCAAAAAGAAAACTTTGTTTGTCCTCGTCCTTCTACTTTGGAAGAATCTTTGCACTTAAATTAGTGGAGCAGCTAAATTTGAAAAGTCAACAAACACTAGATATTAGTGCCAAAGAATTGATAGCACGAGATTTGATTTTTGGTCCAAAGAATAAAAAAGCAAAGACAAATTTAAATTTTTAAATCAATGGATGTGGAAATTTATGCTTTTTCATCAACTAAGGGGTAAGGAGGAGGAGAAAATATACCCTTTAACCCTTTAAAAAATACTCCTTTCGTTCACAATAAGTGATTTTTTAATTATTTTTACACAGATTAAAAAATTCACCTTTTAACTTTAATTAGCAATAAAATTGACCATATTAACTTTTATTGTTTCTTCACATAAACACTCCTACCACATACTATATTATTTACTCCAACGGCAGTACAGGAAAAAAATATTTAATTCATTCTTGAAATCTGAAAAAATAACTTATTTTGAACCACAAAAAAAAACCAAAAGGCCACTTATTATGGACGGGAGGGAGTACATTTTAACTACTATATCTATTCATTTATGCATACAATCCAAAAATTTTAATAATAGATATCAATGTGGAAACGAATATCCTCCACAATTTAAGTTATTCACATAATTAAAAAAATAATCTCGCCGAAAAAAATATTTTTCAGGAAACATATTCTGCCACACCAAATATCCATCATGGTAACTAGTGTAGCTTTTATCTCTCCTTTTTGTATCTATTCCATTTTCTTGAAAAAACTCTTAAGAGTATTACTAATTCACTTAGAATTATAGCATTTTAAAGAAACTTCATTTATCTATCTTATACTTAAAGCTGTAATAAAGCTTCAAATCCTTTGAATAATTAAGCAGATCACAGAAAATTCTCAATCAAACTCATCTATAAATTTGATGGCGGACTTTAATTTATTCAAAAAGCGAGAAAAAAGAAGAAGATATGTGGTGAATCGACCGCCCTAACATACATTGAGTGATCTACCTCAGACCATCGATATCATATGTTCTATCAAAATAAAATTTCACAAAAGTCCAATTATATCCAATTTTAATTGCCCTATCACCAATATACAAAGAAAAAAAGGACGATTTTAAAAAAGAATATAAGGAAATGATTTTTGACCCATAATAGGAAAATGACAGAAATTATTAATATTCTATTCCAACTTTCAACAATACCCCAATTAGTATATAAAATATTTCCCTTTCTTTGTGTGTGTGTTTGGTTTTGGGGGTGGGGTGGGGGTGGGGGAGGGTTGTGAAGTGGCATCCATACAAATTGTCACCATGCAATTTGGTCGTCGAAGACTTTGGGCACATGGTTACATAATAGTGATGAGCACCCATCTCTCTGCAGCAATTTCGAATTAAAAGTAGTTGAGCACTTATAATTTAAAAATTCTGAATTCGGCATTGCATTTTAATAGTGTTAGACTAAATGCGGATTTGAGTCAGAAAGATCTATATTATGTGATAAATCGTTTTCTATAAAAAGACGACTTTATACATAAGATTCGAACCCAAAACGACTTTATACATAAGATTCGAACCCAAGACTCTGAATAAACGAGTACTTACCCCTCTGCTGCTGTCCTGATCGGTGCAATTGTTTAGTGTCAGATTCTTGGAAAGACAACAATATATTCACATACAGCTAAGCAATTATAATTGTTTGTAACAAAAAGAATGGCTGATATATGCTTGCTTGACTTCACGGTGGATATCTCATGTACAATGCCACAATGGGAGATATATATATATATATATATATATATATATATATATATATATATATATATAATTATATATTCTTTTCTCTCTTTGTTATAAACCAATGTTTCCACTTCTCCCCATATATGAACTTGCTCCTCCTTCAATTTTGGTGTTCCATTATATTCTTGTTAAGAATTGAAGTACTTTTGCAAATTGTTAATTGGTATGCCATCTATCTCTTATTTCCTAACTTTCTTTATGTAATATATTCATTTACATGTGGAGCTTTCACCACTTCTCAATTAATTATTCACAATAAGGACAATTTTAGTATTCTTTATATATATATAGTTCCGTTTAAAGTCTTCTACTCATGAAATGATGTGTCTACTCAAACATCGTCACATAAAATGCAAATGCTAGGGGGAAAGAAGACTTTGGCCACATTGGTCACATACTAATTGAAGTAAGAACACGAAAACAACTATGAAATTTCAATCATTTCTACAAAAATGTATATAATCCCAAGTACAATAAGCTTCCATTGAACTTAGGATTATATATATATATACTCTATATAATTGCCAATATTCCTACCCACTTTTCAATATTTCACTTTTCTTATTTAATTTGCCTTTTCTTCTTCACAATTGCAAGATATTACCCTTTTGCTTTACTGTTGAAGTTCCATTCTTGTAAGAAGTGAGTTAATTCTTGGATATTGTTTTGGTGGGGTTTATAATTGGTATGTCATCTATCTTTTATTTTCCTACTCTTACTTTTTGTTGCTGAATTCTCCTTGACTTTTGACATGGTGAGTGGTTTATGTTTGAGAAACAACGATGTTTTTTTTTTTTTTTGGTTTGGAAAAGGTGGTTAAGTCTAGAAAAAGAAATGTTCTATGTTGTCTTTTTTCTTTTCGTTTTCGTTTCCCTTGGGCAATCAGACATGGTGTGTATGTGTTGGGGGAGGGGAGGGGGGGGGGGGTTAAAAATTATGGCTGTGAATGCAAAGTATGTTGTTGTGTTCTTATAAGTCTAGCACGTGTTAGATTCGAGTCCTGAGTATGAAAAAATTCCTGTTAGGAGAATGCTCCCCCTTAAATAGATCTAACACAGTATAAATTTAAATATAATCAGATTCCAATACAGATATCAAGACACTAGGTGAAAAATAAAAAGAGGTGAAGGAAACATTTACTATTCCATTTTTAGTATAATCACATAAGTAAATAATAGCCAACCACGGGTAAGTGGTCGGTTTAAGCATGAGTTGAAAATTTGAAATTGAAATCCTTTAAATGTTAGCTTGATAATTATACAGATTTTGGCATATTCAGTTTTAAATATTTTGCATGTGTAAAGATAGGAATTTTTCAACTTCAAACAATGCCTAATCAAACTTATATCTTAATTACCTTATTTGAGCCAATACTCTCTAATTAAGGGCTAGAGCCGAGAGATTTGACCTTTCTTGTTGGTCCAAGCTGTCAACACAAAGGCGAATTTATAATACTCTCTTCGGTCTACTTTAATTGATTGTTTGACCTTCTTTTTTGGTTCATAATATTTAATTTTTTATATATATCAAGAGGAAATTAATTTTTTTTTTTCAAAGTTACCCTTGGAGTAAGGAATATGAAAGTATTTGGTATATTTTCAATAAGTAAATAAAGAGATAGTAAAGATTAATATGATCAATTTTGTTATTATTTAATATTAAAAGGTGAATTCTTTATTATGTACTCCATAAAACAATAAAAAAAAAAAGAATCAATTAAAGCGGACCGGGTGAGGGGAGGGGTTTTTAATTTAGTGAGTACTCCCTCTTGTCCACTCTAATTAATTTTTTGGCTTTTTTTTTTGTGGTTCACAATATTTGATTTTCCTACGTATCAAGAAAGAAATAATTTCTTTTTTCCACAATTACCCTTGAAGCAAAGACTTTAGGAGTATTTGTTGTATTTTTAGTGAACAAATTAAGAGTAATATGATTAATTTCATTATTAATTAATGCTAAAAGGTAAATTACTTAATATGTGAGAAAATAGTCAAAAATCAATTAAAGTGGACCAGAGGGAGTACAAATTAATATTGTATTTACTACCTTCTTTGGGGCAAAGAAATATGAATTTAATTACGTATTCATTTTTTGAAAAATTTTATATTGTTAAGGTGATCAAGAATACGTAAACCATCCTGCTAAGGACATGTGTGCACCTCACGTATAGCTGTAACATTTCATTTCAATATTTAAAATATGATATTTTTAAATTTACACCAAACTTTTACGCGTTGATTATCGTACGTTAATTATTACTTTTTGGAACGGAAGGACATTTCACTTTGAAAGTTATCATTTAATTTATAAATAAGTAATTTTTGGATATGTACATTATTGTACTGTGTCCCTTCAGTTAGAGTAAAGGAGTGGGAGAGAGAGTTGAAAACGAACGAAAGATACTCCGTTCAGTTCAAAATAAGTGATTTTTTAGTTGTTTTAACACAAATAAAAAATTCACTTTTTACCATTAATTAGTAATGAAATTGATCATATTAACCTTTACTATCTCTTCACATAAACACTCCTAACACATATTCCAACACTATTTACTCTAAGGATAATGTAAGAAAAAAATAATTAATTCTTTCTTAAAATTTAAAAGAGTCACTTATTTTGGACAGGAAGGTTTACCGAAAAAGAATAAATAAAAAAAGAGAATTTAAAAAAGAATAGAAGAAAAATAGAAAAAGAACATTGACCTATACTAGAAAAAGACAAAAAAAAACCCCATAAATTTCCACATTTCAACTTTCAACGATCACCCAATAAATAAGGTGAAGTACTAAATTTTCCCTTTGATTTGGAGTAGTGTAAAAGGTGACGTCCACTCAAAATTGTCAACATCCAATTTGACCGCCGATAATAAAGTCCACATGGTCACATATTAGAGCAACAACCTTAATTATTAACCGTCAGATTCCAAGAATCCGACAGCCAAGATTCTGACACCATGATTCACATCAATCATTTGTTACAAAAATATATGAATTATATATATCTTCATTGATTCCATATCCCAAGTATACAATAATGGCAGTTTCTATAATTATATATATTCACTGCTCTTTTTGTAGTTACCAAAAACCTATGCTTCCCACTTATCCAAATCTCATTTTGCTATTCAGAGATCCTCATTTTGCTGTACATTTTCGAGTTCCATTCTTGTTAAGAAGTGGGGTTCTTGAAAATCCTTTTGGTGGGGTCTTATAATATAGGTTGGTTATCCATCTTTTTTCTTTTTTTTAATTTTTTTTGTTGCTGAAATCCTTCATCGAACCCTATGTGAACGCGGGATATTTGTGCACCGGGCTGACTTTTTATTTTTGCTGTTGTTGTTGCTTGTGTTTGCACGAAAACTTTGTTTGTACATATAGTTCAATGTTGAAAGATTCTTTTTTTTTAATTTTTTATAATATAATTATAAAAATTAAGTTTTTGATAGCTTTTTGGCTTTTTGACATGGTGAGTGGTTCATGTTTGAGAAGCAACAAATGGATATTTGGTGGCCCAAATGGTGGTTAAGTCCAAAAAAGTGTTCACTGTTTTGTCTTTTTACCTTTTTGTTTTTGTTAAAGATTCTTGATTCCCTTTTACAATCTGAAATGGTGAGTAATTGGGCTGATGTTTGAGAGGAAGACTTGATTCTTCAATTGAAATGGTTTGTGAAAGGCTATAATTTTCTAGTCAATGATTTCCTTTTAAATAGTAGGAATTAAAGTAGAAATTTCTTGATCATGAAATCTTTTTACAGAATTGCAATAAGTGCATATCACTCAACTAATAAGCAAAGATCCTATTATGCTGATTCCAATTCCTCAAAAGTGTTAGCAAACTCTATATGCAGCAATTTTTGTTCTTATATCACCAGAAATTTTCTTGATCAAATGAATTGAGCTTATTTTCCGGCCGATGGTCTATCGGAAACGGTTTCTGCCCATCTAGGATAGGGGTAAGGCTGCATACATCTTACCCTCCCCTGGTCCTACTTGTGGGAACTCACTTTGTTGTTATTGTTGTTGTATATAAGTTGAGCTTAAATGAAAGATGTGAGGTTTCATATCGTCCACCCCAACTTGTTTAGGACTGAGGCACAGTAGTTGTTGTTGTTGGGATCACTAGAAATTTTCTTGTTCCATATTCAAGATTGTTCATATTTCTTTTTCTAAACTTCGTGGGGGAATTTTGTGAGTATGCTACTTTTTTCTTGGTAAACAGATTGGTAAAGTTTCTATCTTTGTGATTTCTTAGGGTGCAGACACATATACGTATATGACAAATCCCAGTTCCCTGTCTCTGGGGATGTGGTCCCCACGGCAGTGGCGGAGCTGTTTGCTGATTTCCCATTTCATTGATACTTGCTGCAGGCATTGAATTTGGGAGCGTTGTTAATATGTTGAAACAATTAAAAGATTGAATCTTCAATGTTTTTTCCTCTTTTTGTGCCTCTTCTTTGGCTAGGATTTTTGGAGAGTTCCCAAGTTGGTAATACTTTCACCTGAAGGTGTATTATCTAGTGGATTGAAGATGTATATGGTAGAGAGCAAAGGAGGGGCTATAGCTTGTATGCTATTGTCTCTGTTATTGTTAGGGACATGGCCTGCACTGCTGACTTTGCTCGAAAGACGAGGGCGTCTTCCTCAACATACTTATCTTGATTATACCATTACAAATCTGTTGGCTGCTGTGATCATTGCTTTAACCTTTGGTCAGTTTGGGCCAAGCACACCAGAAATGCCTGATTTCCTCACTCAACTCTCTCAGGTTAGTGCCCCTTCAAAATCAAGAACTTTATGTCTTTTCAAATGGGACTAGGCATTGATACAAGCTACCAATTGTAATATAAGGTCAATTTTTCTTGTATTCAATTTATTAGATTGTTTGATTTGATATCCACATGTGTCTTGTATGTTGGCGTACTTTCTCTCCTAGGGAGTACAGAATTAAATCTATAGCAATGATGTCCAGAAAGCATTTACTTCTATTTGATAGGTAGAGTTAAATTAGGGAATGATTTATATTCTTTTTAAAGAGAGATATGTATGAGCTTTTACCACTTCTTAGGTTCAGAATAATACTATTCATATTCATCCGTTCATTCTGTTTCTGTTTCTGCTGATTCGCCTACATACCAAGAGTTTGATTTATGCATATCTTCCTTCATCAACTTGACTGGGAAAATTTTCCCACTCAACCTGAAGTTTTAGTAACATTTGTGTTATGTGACAAGAGGTCTGCGCCAACGAAGCAGTGAAGAAGATGTGCTATTAGGAACTAACACGTCTGCTACTATTAGAGTACCTTATATAGATTGTAGCTGTCACCCTTACTAGCTTATACATCCATTTTGTCTTTCTTACTTTATTAAGATGGGAGAAGGGGAGTCTTGGCGCAACGGTAAAAGTTGTTGCGTGTGACCAGAAGGTCACGTGTTCAAACTGCAGAAACAGTTTCTTGCATTTCAGTTGCGTACATAAGACTCAATGTGGTCAGGCCCGTCCTCAGACCCTGCGCATAGTGAGAGCTTAGTGCATTTTTTGTTCGAAAGATCTCTTGTAATGGGGACTTCCATCAACACCTCATAGGTCTCGCTTAATGTTGGTCATAGTTGAATTAGCACAATAACAAGCTTTTCTGAACTTCCTATTTCTTTTGGATATTGCGATTTACTGTTATCAATGAACATTGCAGGATAATTGGCCGAGTGTCTTGTTCGCAATGGCTGGAGGGATGGTCCTCAGCCTTGGGAACCTCTCAACTCAATATGCTTGGGCTTTTGTTGGTTTATCAGTCACTGAAGTGGTCTCTGCTAGTATTACAGTTGTTATAGGTATCATTTTAACTTCAGCAACTTCCATTTTTCTGAAGTGAGTCAGTGACCGTCTTCTGTGGAATGGGGCTAAGCCTAGGTGTTGAAACATGACATGTACTATTATTTTGGTTATGGCAGGAACGACGTTGAATTATTACCTCGATGACAAAATTAACAAAGCTGAGATTCTTTTTCCTGGAGTTGGATGTTTCTTGATTGCCGTTTGTTTAGGCTCTGCTGTTCATTCGTCCAACAACGCTGATAACAAAACCAAGCTTGATAATTATTCAAATGACTGTAAAGATGGAGTCGGGTATGCCTCAGTATGCTAAGCATACTTCCCTGGTTAATTTGTATGAGTATCATGTACACTGCTTCGGCAAATGAGGAAATCATAATGTTTATGGTTCCTTTCTTCTGATTATTTCAACCTGTAAAAACAAAATTTGAAGGAAACGGCATTTTTTGGTTTTTAGGTCCATAATATAACCATTTTGTGTCAACTCTGTTATAATATCTGACCAATAATCACAATGTTCAATTCTAATTGCACATTTGCAGGGCTAATGGAATTTCTTCCTTCAAACAGACAAATTTTAAAGCAGGTATTGTGAATTCCATATCTTCTACATTATATTAAATTGGCAGGCTTCCCTTTTTTAATTCTTTTCAATTTGGAAATGCTGAATATCCTTAGGTAGTACAAATGATCTGGAGGATGGAGGTTCTTCTGGGAAAGCAAAATTTGGGACTGCGGCTTTCCTTATAGAACTTGAGAACACGAGATCAATCAAGGTCGGAATTTCTTTTTCTTATTGCATTGTATTTTCTTGCTCTACTGCAGAATGTTTTTTAAAAATCTGCTACTTAGAAGAGTTCCTAATGAATCTGGTATGCCTCAATCTCAATCAAAGTCAGCGTTGCCTATAAGAATCCTCTGTGACAATTTTGCTCTATTTGCTTGCAGGTTTTTGGGAAGGGAACGTTCATTGGTTTGGCGATAACCTTCTTTGCTGGGATTTGCTTCTCTATGTTCTCGCCTGCATTTAACTTAGCGACAAATGATCAATGGCATACTCTTAAAGCTGGAGTTCCACACTTGACTGTCTATACAGCATTTTTCTACTTCTCATCCTTTTGTTTTGTGATTGCCATGGTTTTGAACCTCACCTTCTTATACTACCCTATACTAAATGCACCCAAGTCGTCAATCAAGGCTTATCTCCATGACTGGAATGGCAGAGGTTGGGCCCTTTTGGCTGGACTTTTGTGTGGTTTTGGCAATGGTCTACAATTCATGGGAGGTCAAGCTGCTGGATATGCAGCCGCGGATGCTGTACAGGTTTGTGCATTTATCAGCAGATTAGACTTTCAATATATATCAACTACGCCTCAATCCCCAAGAAATTGGGTTGACTATATGAATATGCTATGTTAATTCCGGTCTATCCAGTCATCATAAGGAACCTTCCTCCTTTATCTGAGTTTATTATCGCTCTGCAAAACTCATATAGCGGAGTTACATATTGAACTTTCCTCTAAAGACTCTGGAGAAAAGGAAAAACATACACTTGACAAATAACCTGCTAATTCTAGAAATTATTGATGTTCAGAAATATTCCTTCTATCCCAGTTTATGTAACTTTTTCCTTTTTAGTCTGTTCCAAAAAAGAATGACAAACTTTAAACTTCCGATTTTACCTTTAATGACACAATCTTCCAGCCACACAAATGTCATGATAAAGACCAGAAGTTCCACAAGGCTTTCTTTATTTCTTAAACTGTGCGCCTAGTGAAACAGGTGCATGTAAAACGAAACGGAGGGTATGTATATTATCGGATTGATTACTATATATGATTGGTCTATTGGAAACCGCCTCTCTACCTTCACAAGGTAGGAGTAAGGCCTGCATACACTCTACCCCTCGCCCCCGACAGACCCCACTATGTGGATTTACACTGGGTTTGTTCTTGTTGTTGAGTACTATATATGATTCTCTATGTTAAACACACTTAATCATTTGAAATATGTGGCAAATTTCAGGCACTGCCTCTTGTGAGCACATTTTGGGGGATGATTTTGTTTGGAGAATACAGAAGATCGTCAAGGAAGACGTATACACTCCTCGCGGGCATGTTGTTTATGTTTACAGCAGCTGTTGCAATTCTCATGGCGTCGTCAGGGCATCGGAAGTAGCCATTTGTATAATAGTAAGAAACCAATATAATGTTTCTTCTGTACATATCATGTTACCTTTTTCTTGTTGCACCCTTGAAATTAGGGGAATAATTTAGTCGAACGAATGAGGAGGATTGATTTTTTTTACTCCTCTCGTTTGTATGATGGTGTTTGATTCGACATAGAGTTAGCTTGTCAAATTGGCTTATGTATTCTCGAATGTATTTCAAAAGCTCTTTCTTATTTGAGATAATGGAATCTGAATTTTCCTGAAAACAACTGTGTCCTTAGCAATCTTTCTTCTGTTCAACCATTCAAGTTTAGTTCAGTAGAAATTAAATAGTCACTAGAAAAATTGCTCTTGGATTTTTTTTTTTAATTTTAAATTCCCTCTCAATTTTGGAGGATCTACCGTGTTTCCACACTTTCCCTCCAGCATGACTCGAACCCAGGATCTAACGATTTGCAATTCCCGTTTGAGTTTGGTCTATCGATCACTTGGCCACTTAAGCAAAATTTTCATTAGATATTTTGCATTTCAACAAAAGACAACACACTTGTAACTAGTTGAGGGTCGTTTGGTATGCGGAATAATGTGGGACTTTGGTTGACGGTTTAAGTTTATCCGTCAACTTGATATAATATAAATTTGATCCCAGACTTAATCATGGATATCTCACCTTATACCATCAAAGGTAGGATTATTTTATTCCACCTCCCAGGTGGGATAAGTTAGTCTAGGGATTATAATTCCGGATTTGTGATTTCGGGATAATTTAATCCGCGTATCAAACAACCCGTTAAAGCCTTAACCGGTGCATCAATTTATCTCCAGCATTTTGTTTTCTTCTTTTAACTCCGCGTATGTGTAAAGCCGGTGCAATCTCGTATACAGGAACTAGAAACAGATGATTCATTTGGCTGCTCTTAGCTAGTTTAAAAGCTCTCAAGCCCGAATAAAGGAGAAGCGTTGCAGTAGGCTAACAACCAGCGTAAAACTAGTTAGTCTGATGAATCATTACAATACAACATAGAATATATCGGTCTGAGACGAGGTTGAAGATCAATAAGGATTCATATAGTCGGTTTTGATAGAAAAATCTTTTACGTTGGTGGTGCCTAGATTGACTAGATAGGCTTGTTTGGAATAGTTGAAGCTACAATCTTTAATCTTCTGAATAGTCCTTCTATACCATAATAGGATTTACTTATATACACAAAAAGGGTAAGGATTGTTTACAGTACCAGTGAATCCCTATGTTGATCGAATCCTCTAAAATTGTTGCCGCGCCCATGTTGGAATCCTCCATTTCGCGACTCTTGGTTTTACTCAATTTCAATCAAAGGGTAGGAATCAAATCCTAAGCCCCCACCAATTTAGTTGGTTTTATATTGAAAAACAAAAGAAAATGAGAAAACAGGGCTGGTATTAGTGTTGGCTTGTTGCCGTTGGAAATCATGTTGATTTATTGTTGTATTTACGATACTAAAAGACACATTTAAACTCAAAAAGCCTCATTGCTCGCTTATAGTAGATGAATATTTTTTACCAAGGAAAAGTTACACATCTCACGGAGAAAACAAAGGTTTGAGTGACTTTTTTTTCGCTTTAACTATTTGGTATCCGAAACTTACTATCCAAAACTTACTGGTCTGATACTATATTTGTTCAAATAAAATGCTTAACCAATTCCATGCGTCTAGTTAACGAAAGGGTAAGGTGAGGCTGGAATGGGATATAGTAAGTGTGCCACGAGTGTTCCCTTCTAAGGCTTCTGCTTCTCTCTAATAACGAGAAAATGACTCTTTCAGAAAGCAAATCTACAACTCTTCAGTCTAAGCTATCTAAGCTAGAACTTAAGGTCGACCCCTTTTCATTNTACTGTAGAGCAAGCGGAAGAAAACGTAAGGTCGCGCGTTAGCACTCCTGCAAGAAAACGGATGCGCTAAGGCGCAACTTCGCGCAGCTGCTACGCCCTTGCTTCTTGCCCCTTATTTCAAACTCAAGGAAAGCCTTGATCGATATGAGAAAGATGCGCTCAAGCGCCCAACCTAGTAAAGGGGCTTGGTCTCGAAATTTAAATGGGTCTGAGGTTGAATCATTTTTTTTAATCCGTTCTTTCAATGCAAAGGGCGAAGAAAAAAAAAAGAAATATTTTTGTCAAAAAAAAAAAAAGGAGGCAGACAAAAAAGCTAAACATCTTTTTTCTTTCGGGCGAGAAGGAAAGCACTTTTGGGGGCTGACTAACTTTTCGATCTTCCCATTCATTCCCTTTGTGCCCTTCTTCCCCCAATTCTGCCCATTCTACCAACGAATTCTCTATAATAATTCGTAAATCTAAACCGGCTAATTGTTCTCGGATAGCACCTATGCCCAGTAAAGATTTCTTGATTGCGAAACGTTAATTCTAATTAACTTGGGTAAGCCAACTTTAGAGGGTAAAGCATTCTTCCTTAACGAAAGACATTCCATTCTCATAACTCGAATGCAAGACTTTGATTGATGGAAGAATTTCAACAGTCCCACCACACCTTCAATGGCTGGAATTTTAACTGAATGCCAATATTACTTCAACGAGTCAAACATCAGTTGCAGAAGCGGAGCCAAGTTTTGAAGTTTATGGGTTCAGTATTCCAGTTTTTTTAGGTTACTGGGTTTTAAACGGGGGATTTGCATCTATACCCGCTTTTGGGTCATGTTTTAACTTATACCCGCTTTACAAAAAAAATTGCAAGCGTACCCACTTTTCGCCTAAACTTCAAGCATACGTGCCTGAAGTAGCAAAGGCAATCACGCAAACTTCAATATTCTAGTAGACGACTGAACTTAAGCATTCTACTAGCTGAAGTTTTGTTCTCTATTTGTTGAACTTTAGCATGTTTTAGCTGAAGTTTTGCCCTGGATTCAATAGTTTTGTCGTAAAGCTTTTTCAAAAACTTCAGCAGAAGATGCTGAAGTTATTTAGTTCATTTGTAAAAACTTCAGCACTAAATAAGCTGAAGTTTTGTTCTGGATTCATTAGTTTTGTCGTAAAGCTTTTTCAAAAAACTTCAGCAGAAGAAGCTAAAGTAATTTAGTTCATTTATAAAAATTTCAGCATTAAATAAGCTGATATTTGCTGAACTTCAGCATGTTTTGGCTGAAGTTATGTTCTATATTTGCTGAACTTCAGCATGTTTTAGCTAAAACTTTGTTATGTTTGTGATGAACTTCAGGGCTGAAGTTTGTTTTGTATTTGCTGAACTTCAGCATTTTAGGAGCTGAAGTTTTTGTTTATATTTGTTGAACTTCAGCATTCTTAACTTTATTTGTTTGGAAGTTATTAGGTTGGTCAAAGTACATAAGCAGCAAACGTTAATCTTCAGCAGAAAGTTCATCCCTATGAGTTGAAGTTTCATAGCAACACCAACAGCAGCAGAAGAAAGAAGAAGAAAACGAAAGAGGAGAAGGAGGAGGAGAAAGGGGGCTGAAGTTATTTAAAAAGTAGGTACAAGTTAAAACGTTTTAAAAAAATGGGTATAGGTTAAATGGGCACAATTTTTACGTTCTAAACTAATAATCTATACATATTAAATGAATTTTTTAAGACAAATAGAGAGTTTGGACCAAAGCAATTGGGTTCAACCAAACCCGTAACTTGGTCTCTGTCTCCGCCTGTGATTAAAGATGGCAATGGGGCGGGACGGTTGCGGGGGGTTAGCCTTAACCCGCACCGCAAAGCAAAATCTTCTGTTTTTGACCTGCCCCGCATAAACACGCCCCGTCCCGTCCCGCCCCGCCCCACAAAGCAAATTTGTTTCCTTTTTAATTTTTAATGAGTAGTTTTTCTTTGATTTTTTTTATTTGCCTTAAATATGGCCTTCTTTTCTCTTTTCCTTGGGCGTTAGTGGTCCCTAATTTCCACCCGTTTGAAGTCTGAACTTCTTATTAAGACTAAATAAACAAAACAACTAATAAATGAAAACTTCCTAACATACACAAGCCTTAAACCAATTACATTTTCACTGTTTCTTCCTTGATCCATTGTATTTCTTATAATGTGGAAATACAGATAATCATTTATACAATAGTAGCAGCATTTTAGTAGGAAGATCACAAAACCGAACAAGAGAAATTAAAAAAAAATGCTTTGCAAGTTGCAGCTGAAAAGTAAAAGCATAAGTTTGGAATCAGAAGTAAAACTTTAAAAGCAAATATCCCGGACCCAAACCGGTGTACAAGTCAAGTTGTGACAAGAAATCGACACTGGTTGTGTAAGTCAAAAGCAAGAACCAGCGGCTTGAATGCCAAGAATCCTTGTAGCAAAGTCAAAGCTACAGACATCAAACCGACTCTGCCATTTAGCAACTGTCGTTAAGCCAAGATTGTTCCCTTCTATTTGTCACCCATCAAAACTGCATCTAAACAATACCAAATAATGGGAATAACTCAACGAAAAGTCATATTCTAATTAATAATGACTTGAAAGAAATAAAATTGTAGGACCAGTAATATAAACTAGTATATAACATATCATATGAAAATCTTCAGATTCTGTAGAACACGTGATGAAGAATTATACTCCAATGCTTGAAACCTAAGTTGCACGAACTCTTTGATTATGGTGCCGTCTCCGTCTGGATATGGGACGGATGAGGGTACGGGGACAGGATACATCCCGAATACGATCAACTCACTTTAACCGGAGTCCATTGACAAATTTGGAAGAAAAATTGAGATTTTGATGATTTCTCAAAATCAAAAATGAAACAAATTTAGAACAATGAAAGAATAATGTCCATCTTGGAGAATGAAAGATTGAATTGCACAATATTCATGTAAGTTTTTCACAGAATAACTCTCAAATTTTACCATATTTTTATAGCTCTATTTTTTATTAGTTGAATTTCTGCACCAGTATCTATATCCGGATCCGCAACCCCCAATCTTAAAATTTAGAATTCGTCGAATCCGATACTCGAATCCGTCCTCGTATCAGATACTCACACCCGAGTCCGAGCAACTTAAGTTGAAACAAGTGCTTTTGTAAAAGATGGTTAAAGTGGAGTGTTTAAAGCTTATTAGGACACATGTTGTAGTGGATGGCTAAAAGATTCAGTGGAAGATAATCTTTTGCAGGAAATGGACTAGCACTTCAAGAAACGAGAAAAAAGAAGATATGGGTAAAGTTTTCAAAAACATCAGGTCAAATGAAGTTCACAGCATTAATGAATATGTTGCTTCCTCCTATGGAAGTCACACATCTATCTTTAGCAGTGATAACAAAAATAGAACATATCATAGGATCCATTCTTCTTTTTTCCAAATATTTCCACCTTTCATATCTAATCTTCTCATATATGTCTTTTTCCCTGAACTTCCCAAATCTTTTGCCATTTCCAGCTAAGGCTGACCAACGGGACGGGACCAAATAAACGGGACGGGACAGAACGATATTTAGCCGGGATAGTGGCGAGACAGGCCTAAACGGACGGGATAAACGGGACGAAACGGTAGGCCCATCCCATCCCGACGGGACGGGACGGGACAGGACGGTTCTTGGGCCTTAAGTGGGCTTTTTTAAATAAAAAAAAATTATTTAAGCATTAAGTTTGGCAACGACTAGTTTTTTGACAATGACTAAGTTTTTAAAGTTTGCAACGGCTAACTTTTTGACTTATTGATAAAATTAAAACTTAAAAAATTATAAAGAAACTAAGTAAAGAATTATGAACAATTAAAAAAAGACTTGTAATGAAATATTTTAGTAATTGTAATAGAGTTGTAATTTATTTAATATAATTTCAAATCATTAAAATAAATTAATACCATCTTTTACAACCAAGTTAAATTAGGCATGCACATCTAACATGAAAAAATTGCTGGATTAATTGGACAAAGTCTAGTTCTTAAGCTAGCTGTTGCGGTTGTGTTAGTCTAGCTCTTATAGTCGTTGGCCAACGGCTCTATTTAAAAAAAATTAAATAACACGCGGGACAAACGGGACAGGAGGGAAGGAATAAACGCGACGAAATGGTCATCCCGTCCCATCCCGTGTATCGTTTAATATGGGATAAACGAGACGGGACAGGACGGGACGGCCCGTTCCGATGGACAACCTTATTTCCAGCAAACTCAGACACTAAACTTTCTACTGCTTTTTGAAACTATGAACTTTTATTTTGCTGTATATATATAGTTATAGTGAACGTTGAGCATTCTCTAACCTGCTTTTTGTGATTTATAAGAATGGAGTATTCTTTTCTTTCGGATTTGAATAGTAATAGGAATAATTTGATGGTAGAATTAGAGTTTGTAGGATATGCGATTCTATTAATGTGAGTGAGAACTACAAAATGGATAGGTGTATACACTGAGGAAGCCGGCTTTATGGGTTGTTATGTCTTCCTCCCGAGAGGGAATCTACACTTGTACCGCATCTCCCCAGCGGCAGTCGGCCTTCACCTTCTCGTTGTTGGTTATTAGGCTAATATACCGGGATATGAGTTCACACCCTCCCAGCTTCTAAGAAGGTTTGTCGACCTTAAAATCAGAGGTTGTTTCGCAGGGTCCGAGGATGCATTCCTCGAGACTTGGGGTACTGTTGTCATACCCTTAGAGAAATGTGAAGATGAGGAGGCTTCATCATCTCGTGGAATAGTTTTGGAGGCCTTCGTCATTCCTGCTGAAAGATTTCAAAGGAAACGAGAGAAAGCTGATCAAGAAAGAAGTAATGGGAGCTCTTTTAGAAGGGTTAGAAGATGTAACGAAAGATGAGAAGGAGTACTTAAAGGGGCCAACCGTGCGAGTTGAGGAAATCCAAAAGACAACCGACCGCCGTAATAAATTCGAGTCTTTTCAAGCACTGTGCAAATATGGCTTTTTGGCATCTCTCATATCCCATCAATCGCTTACATGACATGACTGACAAAATAATGGAGGCATTGAAAAGGAGTCCGGAACCAAAATAATGTCCTTTTGGACAAAAAGAACCTTAATAGGTGGTAAAAAAAATACAAAAGTGTATATAACGCACTAATTCTGTGCGCTATACCTTAACGGTAACTTTTGTCGTTAAGGTATAGCGCACAAAATTAGTACGTTATACCCTGACACAAAAAACCTGCCCAGGTATAGCGCAGTCCTTTTGTGCGCTATACATATAGCGTTTTTGTTTTGCGCGCTATACCTTCTTTTTTGGCCCCACCAATAATAACTGACATAACAATAATTCAAATGTGTATAGGGCACAGAATTTGGGCGCTATACATTAAAAAAATAAAATTCCCGGCTAGCCATTTTCTATATAAAGAGGTTAGGATTGTAGGAAAAATCATTCAAAAAATATTTTAAGTCTCGTTCAAACGTTGTTGTTGTTAAATTCTCCAGCATTTTTTCATTATGTCTGAAGAGCGTAGAATAAGAGTTTCATTATATTGGGGGGCGAGGTTGTGATGGAGAATAACTCTGTGAGGTACAGTTTACCTGCACAGTGTCATGTTAAATTGCCACTTACAATGGAGTACGATAAATTGATATCGTTGTTATGCAAAAAAATGAGTGTGAGGAAACGTTCAGTGATACTTAAAGTAACCGGAAGATATCCGTATTCCGTCACTCCGCAAGGGGTTGCTTTTTTCTCGGAGTTTAACATCGACGATGATGAAACTTTGAGGGATTTTCTGAGTACTCCGGATGAATGCCGGGAATTTCTTGTAATCACAATGTTGGAGATGTACGTCAAGGTCGAAGACGTTCCCAACAATGAGGTTGCGCGTAGTAGGGATAACCCCCAGTCATCGGGTGGTTATTCTGGAGCAGTTTTTTCCGGACAGGTTCCGGATGAAAGAGTTTTCCTTGATTTAAACTTATCACCGCCGGCGAATGAGCAGCGAGAATATAATTTCTCTCCTGCTTTCCATAATTCACAAGACGAGTGGTAAAATTCAATTTTCCTTTGTGTTACGATGTACATTTTTGTTGTATTGAATTTGTATTAACGGTCATATATTTAACAGGGGGTACCGGCCGGATATGAATTTTACAAGTGGTCCATCCGGGAGTCATCACCTAAATGAAAATGTCCATCATGGAATTTCATCACATTACGACTTGTAAGTGAAGTGATATAGCTATATGGAAAGTATTTATTAATTTCAGTAGCTTATTATTTTGTTGGTTGTGCAGTGAAAACGAGCAAGTTGAACCACCCGTACTCACGCAATTGCCCGAAGACGACGTATTAAATCGGGATCTAACAGATGCACAGAGTGAGGAAGAGAATAGTGATTACGACAACAATGCCGATGAATCCGGAGACGAGACACCCTTTCCTCGTGAGGATGGTGATGAGGAGGATGAGGAGGAAGGGCCTGATTTGAAGAGAGAGTATGCTCCGACCCCCCCCCCCCCTAGACGAAGAGTGTACGNATGTGGAAGCTCTCACAAGGAATTTGATGAAATTCGGACAGCAATGTGGGATGAGTTTAGACCAACGGTGCTTGCAAAGGGCATGCTTTTTCCTGATAAAGCGTGTGTAAGCAGGGCTTGTAAAATGCATAATGTAAAAGAGTGTCATGAGATACAGGTATTGGAGTCAAGTCCGTTGGTATACGACGCTATTTGCCGCAGGTGGTTTTGGCCATGTCATTGGATGTTGCGTGCGACCAAGAAGAAGACAGGTCTGTGGAAAGTGGGTAAATACATTCTCACCCACACATGCGAAATGGACACATTCAACGAGAATCACTTCAACTTGGATATTGACTTGATTTCTCTTGTACTTATTCCGCATCTCGAAGCGTCCATAAGGTATAAAATCAAAGAGTGCATTACATCAGTCCACCAGGAATATGGCCATACCATTACGAAAAGAAAGGCATTTCTTGGGCGCAAACGAGCGTTTGAAATTGTCTACGGTAATTGGGATAAGTCATTTGCATCTCTGCCAAAGTACATGGCCGCACTGCAGCACTTTAACCCCAGGACGGTTGTTGAATGGAAGCTTGAGCGGAGTCCGGGAAAACCAGAATATATATTCAATTACGTGTTCTGGGCGTTTAAACCAGCAATTGATGGATTTTTGCATTGCCGGCCCGTAATATCCATAGACGACACTCATGTCTATGGAAAGTACGATATCAAGCTATTGATAGCGTGGCAGTAGATGCTAATGGACAAATATTTCCTATAGCTTTTGTTGTTTGTGCCAATGAAAGCACAGAGACGTGGACGTTGTTTTTGAACCACTTGAAAGAGCACGTTGTCAAACTGCGTTTCGGTATTTGTCTAATATCTGATCGGCACGGTGGTATCTTAAGTTCTGTGGAGAACTTTCCTGCATGGAAAGAACCTTATGCATACCACCGTTACTGTGTGAGGCATTTTAAGGACAATTTCCAGAAGTCATATCCCAACAAGGATTTACATGATTTGATGTGGATGGAAGCAACAGACCACCAACAACATAAATTTCGGAGGCACATGGAATCTATCAGGCAATAAGACGAGGCAGCCTATTGTTGGTTAATGCAACATCACCCTGAAAAGTGGACTTTGCATGCGGATGGTGGCAGACGATGGGGAATTCTGACTAGAAACGTGTCAGAGTCTTTCGACGGGTTATTGAAGTCGGCAAGAGGATTGCCTGCCACAGCCATGGTGCGGATGTCGTTCAAGAAGATGGCGAAGAGGTTTGTCGAACGGTCTGCAGCTGCAATGACATTGATGGAAAGGGGTGTTGAATTTATGCCAGTGCCGATGAAGATATTTGAGAAATACAGACGGCGAGCACATTGGTATTCATTTTTGCAGTATGATAACGAAAGAAATGTTTTTGAAGTTCGCACCGCTATCCATCAAAATCGGGAAAATAATGTACATACTGTAAATGAATCATCAAGGTTATGCTCTTGTGGGAAATGATCCATCCACCACATGTCTTGCTCACATGCCATCAAGTGTTTTCAACGTATTGGTTTTGGGGAGACCAACTATGTTGATCAACAATATAGTGTTGCCAAGTATCTAAACACATATTGTGGGAAGTTGCAGCCAGTGGGTGCTGAGCATTATTGGCCGCCGGAACCATTTAAATGGTGTGCAACAAGTCTTATTTGCGTCGATTACAGGTGCAGAAGAGAATGCGTAAACGAGACCAAATGGATGTTTAGTGATACCGTTTATGCGCGCAAATGTGGTATATGCTCGCAAACAGGACACGACCGTCGGAAATGTCCTTCAGGTGGTTTGGGTGGCAATACTAATCAAGCTCGTGGTGGATGTTCTTCTAGTGTGTCTAACTATCCATGAGTTTATGTTGTAATAATTAGTTGTTTTGTTTATGTTGCAAGATTTATGAAATAAATTTATGTTTGTTAATTATGATTTGAACTTTTCCATTTTAGTTTTTTAAATGATAATTTAATAAAATTATGTGTATATTTAGCGCGGTTAAATACTACGTTATGTGTGTTCTCTTGTCGAACTGAAAAGGCTGACCGGCTGACATAAAGCTGTCTTGTACACATCATGATATTTAACACGCAAAACATAGCGTGATTAAATAATAAAATTATGTGTATATTTAGCGCGGTTAAATTCTACGTTATGTGTGTTGTCTTGTCGAACTAAAAAGGCTGACCAGCTGACATAAAGTTGTCTTGTACACCTCATGATATTTAACACACAAAACATAACGCGATTAAATAATAAAATTATGTGTATATTTAGCGCCGTTAAATACTATGTTATGTGTGTTGTCTTGTCGAACTGAAAAGGCTGACCAACTGACATAAAGTTATCTTGTACACATCATGATATTTAACACGCAAAATATAGCGCGATTAAATAATAAAATTATGTGTATATTTAGCGCGGTTAAATATTACGTTATGTGTGTTGTCTTGTCGAACTGAAAAGGCTGACCAGCTGACATAAAGTTATTTTGTACACATCATGATATTTAACATGCAAAATATAGCGAGATTAAATACTACGTTATGTGTATATTTATATATTTAGCGCGGTTAAATACTACGTTATGTGTGTTGTTTTGTCGAACTGAAAAGGCTGGCCAGCTGACATAAAGTTGTCTTGTACACATCATGATATTTAACACGCAAAACATAGCGATATTAAATACTACGTTATGTGTATATTTATATATTTAGCGCGGTTAAATACTACGTTATGTGTGTTGTCTCGCCTATAAATAACGGGCTCATTCTAGTTATTTTGTGCGCTAAAGAATTACTAATAGCAAATTTTTAACACACAAATGTCTCAACCTCTTTATAGACCAATGTGCAAGTGTGGAGAAAGATGCATGATGCAAAATTATTGGGATAATGGTGAAGTTGGATGCCGCTACTGGCACTATGTGAACCAGTTTTATAAGGTTCCCGACGAACCTATTTGCGATTTTGAGGTATGGGTTGATGAACCATGTTATCAGGAATGCTACAAAGAATCTTTGCAGCATCTTCATAATTTGTGTTTAAAATAATGGGAACGTGAAACAGAAAATAAAAGAGAGGTTGCGGAGTTGAAGGCGAAACTGAAAGAGGTAGAAAAAGAGAAAAAAACTAGAAGAACAATTTAAGTGGTTGGATCAGAGAATATTAGGCGACAGGGACTAAACTTGCGTTGTATGTGTTTAGTGTATTACCTTATCTTTATTTATGCCTTGCTCATGTATTTTTATTATGTTGGCATGCTATGTTTGTGTTTGTGTTTGTGTTGTAGTAATGAATTTTGATTAATGTTTTCCTTGTTTCTTGTACTGAACTTTACTTTAATTGTACTGGAAGTTAAGTTTTAATGCTTGTGTTTGTGGTTGTAGTACGAAACTATCTAATGAAAGGGGAAATTAAAAATTGTTGTTAATCTATACAAAAATATTATTTACATCAAATAAAAAAAAGGAAGGACACATCAATGTGTCCCGCATCCGGTGCCTCAAAGCAGCCGCTGGCCTGAGGCGCATCCCATCCCGTCCGGGTACGTTATCGGGATCATCATCATCAAATCGCCTCCTTATAGCCGGATACGGTGCATGATGACAGGTATCGGTGGTGTTGTCAGGATCGATATAAGTGGTCGTCGGTCCAGCAGAAGCCTAAATAAGAATAGAAAGCTCAGTATAGAAAAGTATATAATAATTTAAAACAATTTAAACTGTCTTACCATGATCTCGTCGGGCTCCTGAATGTAATCATATGTTGCAGCCACATCAGCATAGCGTAAAGCCTTAAAAAGGAAATTAATAAAGTTATAGAAAAAAAATAAGTTACAGTTAAAACAAATTCAAATCCAATACTAATAAACTCATACCTGCGAATGTGATGATGAGCCATAACTAAGTCAGCGCCCACTATGCAAATCTCGGGTCGGCCAATCCTCATTAGCGGTAGACGGGCCTGGGAAGTATCTAGCCCAATCCACTCCAGGAATATTTGTGCCCGTGATCAATAATTGACCTGAGGGGGTCACCTGCAAAGTCACTGGAGTGAGATGCATTCCAAGGCTGTAAGACGGCATGTCCGTCTCATGTAGGCCACATGCCATATCAGCAACAACATCATCAACAGGAGCCTCAACGCCCCCTTGCTGGGGACCACCTCCTCTCCGGCCACCCCTACGTCGTCTGGCACCCTCCTCTCGTCGAGCGCCACCACCTCGTCAGCCACGACCACCTCGTGCGACACCACGATCTCGTTCGTACTGCCCTGGGGTCCATATAATCAGGATCGTGTGCCAAACACTAATCCTTTCGGGCTCGTTGCAGTGTCCGGGAAGCCACCTCTACAAGTCGATGGCTATAATCCTGCATGGCCGCAGGATCGCCGACATGCTCCTGCATCTACAGTCCCATCTGATAGACAGTAGCCTGCACAACGTAACAAATATAAACTACATATATGACACTAAATTACAGTTATATAATTAATAATAACAGAAAACATACTAGTGCCTCGTGTCGCCCGGTGTCCGTAAGATGAATGGGGTTCCCGATAAAAAGTCGGGTAACATGGCGGTACCATGACATATATCCTTGAATAGTCACCGCCTGAATCCCTATAGGTAAGGGCGGAATCAACTGATCTCGCTGGTCCCAAATATGCATATGCGCCGCAAGCCAGGTCATAAATGCGTCGTCCGCCCTGGAACGATCATCCCTCTGATAATGTATAGCCTCCCATATAGGAAGCCTCGGTATATACTGCGGACGGCCAAACTGACGAAGTACCCGCTCGGAGGCATGATGCTCCACAATATCGAGGCATATGAGCGGGCAGAAGTTCTCCAAATCGGTCGGCCGAACGAGCAATAATCTGGCAGGGTACCGATCAAATCGTCGTTGTATGGCGTCCAGATGAACTATCAAATAAGAACACAAAACGTGAGTATGCGCAACACTAAGTTAATCTATACTAGGTAAGTTTAGGTAGATATTAACCCGTGCGCCCTCCAGCAGATCCAACACATCCCTGCAGAGGGAGAGATTATGTGAGCATCATACTCTCGTACAAGTCTATGGTGGAGAACCCACCTCCTGGCTAGGGGGAGAAATGGAGGTGGTACATTAGGAGGCAACTGTGGTAGAGGTGGCTGAAACTACAAAAACCGCTCCCAGGCCCAAACCTAACATACAAAGTTGACGTAAGTGTAAGATTAATTCTAACTAGGTAGAACTGGAACTAATGAACATATTATTCGAATATGGTGTCACCTGTAGAAGCGGCAGAAAGCCACAAACGTCTCTCTATGTGCCCATGCAAGCCCGACACATCTGCATGTACAAGTAGGCCAGAACAGCACCACCCCAGCTGTATAAGGGTAAGTCATCTAGCGCAGCAATATGATAAAGAAACCGCAGGCTGACTAGGTTCCCCGAAGTGTTCGGGAACAAGACCCCCCCTCCCAAATAGAAGAAGCAACAGCAACCTCGTATATCGGGTAATATCTACCTCCTCTGTCTCATCGGTGATAGTGGGGTGGATTACCTCGAGGTACTGTCTAATAGGGCTCAAACTCATCCGACTGGCCCCTGACGATGCAGTATCGTCCTGTGGCCTGAAACCCGTGAGCCTCTACAGCATATCCAAATAATTCTCCCGCGACATAGATCTCATAAGAATAGGCAGTGAAACAGGCAAGCCATCAGCGGGCAGGCCATATAAAACCTCCACGTCCTGCAGCGTGATGGTGGCCTCGCCAATGGGCAGGTGGAAAGTGTGCGTCTTCGGTCACCACCACTCAATCAACACCGTGATTAAAGCCCAGTCGAGATGCATCCGGCCGATCTGAATAATCCTATAAAATCCCGTGTCCTCCAGGCACCGGACTACACGGGGATGGAGATTGCTATCCCTCAAAAAATTCCACATGTCATCCACTCTCCTAGCGCGGCGAGTCTGCGTCAGTACCTGTCCGTCCCATATATGGGAGGATCTATGATCGCCTTGTAGGGCGATCATAGCTCTGGAGAGTAAGGGCCGGGATGTATAGGCGGCACGTCCATGTCGTCAATTGTAAATCAAAACAACATTAATTGTATGTTTAATCTGTAAATTAAATAATAATTTTTTGAGTTACACACTTTTTAGAGTTATACAATATTTATACCTATGGGTTCCAGGCTCGATATTTGAGCCCAGTAGCACCAAACTATCATTAATAATTATGTGTGTCAAATTTAATATTTTTATAGTGTCTTCCATGTTTGTTTTATAATTTAAATTCATAATTTTTAATAACTTAATTGTACAGAGTGTGTGTGTATGTGTGTGTGTGTGTGTGTGTGTATATATATATATATATATATATATATTTATGTATGTATACACCTATGGGTTCCATGCTCGATATTTGAGGTCCAGTAGCACCAAACTATCATTAATAATTATGTGTGTCAAATTCAATATTTTTATAGTGCCTTTTGTGTTTGTTTGATAATTTAAATTCATAATTTTTAATAACTTAATTGTACAGAGTATATATATATATATATATATATATATATATATATATATGTCTGTATATATACCTATGGTTTCCAGGCTCGGTATTTGAGGCACAGTAGTACCAAACTATCATTAATAATTATGTGTGTCAAATTCAATATTTTTATAGTGCCTTGCGTGTTTGTTTTATAATTAAATTCATAATTTTTAATAAATTAATTGTACAGAGTATATATATATACCTATGGGTTTCATGCTCGATATTTGAGGCCCAGTAGCACCAAACTATCATTAATAATTATGTGTGTCAAATTCAATATTTTTATTGTGCCTTGTGTGTTTGTTTTATAATTTAAATTCATAATTTTTAATAACTTAATAAATTCATATATATATATATATTCAACTACCAGTATAAGATACTTAAACTAAAGGGATTCTACGCTAAAAGGTTCTACATTTTACTACGCGAAAAGGTTCTACATTTTACTACGATAAAAAATAAACTAAACTAAATATAAACAAAACATAAAAAAACAAAACGACATGGAAACACAAATACATAAGTCCAGATATTAACATATAAATTTATTTCACAATTTTATATTTTTGAGTCCGGAACCTTAATTGTACCTTAATAACGTAATTGTACAGAGAGTGTATGATATACCTATGGGTTCCAGGCTCAATATTTGAGGCCCAGTAGCACCAAACTATCATTAATGATTATGTGTGTCAAATTCAATATTTCTATAATTTTTGTGTGTTTGTGTTATAATTTAAATTCATAATTTTTAAT
The DNA here is from genome assembly GCA_005239525.1 of Nicotiana knightiana. Classification (NCBI taxonomy): domain Eukaryota; kingdom Viridiplantae; phylum Streptophyta; class Magnoliopsida; order Solanales; family Solanaceae; genus Nicotiana; species Nicotiana knightiana. The sequence continues at coordinate 49,828 of ML378894.1, forward strand.
AACTTAATTGTACGAAGAGTGTATATATATATATATATNGGTAAGACGAAGAGGATTAAATAAAGGGTATAGCGCGGAAAAAGAAAAGGTTATATGTATAGCGCACAAAAAGACTGCGCTATACTGGGGCAGTCAGAAAGTCAGAGGTATAACACACTAATTTTGTGCGCTATACCTTAACGGCAAAAGTTACTGTTAAGGTATAGCGCACAGAATTAGTACGTTATATATACTTTTGTAACTTTTTTTTACCACCTATTAAGGTTCTTTTTGTCCAAAATGACATTATTTTGGTTCCGGACTCCATTGAAAAGTTGGTGAATTCAAATCATTTCTTGTCTTTTCATTCCAAGAAACGCGAGGACTATTTGTATACGGTAAAATCGGTGAAAGCCGATTTTAAAGCTTCTACAGCATTCTGAGCCTCAGCCTCGATTGTATCGGAGCAGAATCCGAAGTTCAAACCTGAGGTGCATTCCTCGAGGGATCGATATAGCTCGAGGCAGGGTAAAGATCGAAGACCATCATGGAAAAGCGGGAAATTTCCAAAAGTCACGTGGTTAAAGTTGACCAAGTCCGCAAGAACAGTACAAGTCTGTACCGTGACATTAAATAGTTGTGCCAGCTGTTTATCTTTGTAATAATTACACATGTACTATGTTGGGATTCCTCTCTTATATAAAGGGGACCCTTGTCATTTTGTAATGCACATGATATTCAATAGAAGAAGAAGAACATCCTCTGCTCTCTAACTAAAACACTCTCTGCAATTGTTCCATTGATTTATTGTCTTTCATTTATTGTGTTCATTAATTGTTCTTCACTTGTTGCTCATTATTGATCATAAAGAGGCCGTCTTCGACGCCCTCAGTACTGTTGTATCTTCATCGACCGCCTTCTGTCAAGCTCTCGACCTCGACCTCGACCTCGAGACCCTATTTCGATCAAGCTCGAGACCCCGTCTTGTAACTGCTCGATTTGCACAATTCCATTATCCTTTGCTCTTATCTTATTTTTCTTAACTCTCACTTAGCATCTATTGCCTAAACAATTAGTAGTAAAACAAATCACATATTTTTAGAACCACAAAATCAAATATAATTCTAGTTATCATTTTTAAGGTAAAGAAAGAGACATATGAGAATGAAGGCATGGTTAAAATTCGGATAAACAGATTTCAATTTAATATATCCACCAACACTTTCAATAACCTTTGAAGTTCTTAATAACTAACAACGAACTTTCACTCAACATATACCTATACCAATTTACCTAACTTTTTCTTAATATACCACGCATCAGATTATTCTGCTAAAAAGAATCCGTAAGTGTCTAACCACTAAAAATTACAAGAGAATGTAAAAGAAGAAGAAATGGGTATTTAGGTACCTTGACGTCAATAAAATCATGTCTAAACCTGTGTTATAAATAGCGCTTGCATCGGCGCTAATAGCGTGAGGCGATGCAATGCGAGCAGCCTGCACTATTTTGGCTCTATTGTATTGTGATTGTAAAAGGCGAGCGTCTCTGTCTGTGTAGCGAGAGGCGAGCTGTGGTATCGCTATTTGAAAAAAAGAAAGAAAAAAGCGCAACACGCTGGACTTAAAACATTAGGGCTTGGGTTTTTCACTTCTTCTCCTTCAGCATCTTTTGCTCAGCAACAGAAAAATTAGGGCTTGGGATTCATCTTCAACCATCAGCAATAGTAACCCTGATATGTTTCTTTCTTTTCTTTTCTTCTTCTTNTTATTTTCAAATCCTTTAGTAAACTCACAGGTCAGGACATAAGTTTACCAAAGTCTTGAAACAAACAAGTTAGGAAATACATCTGATTTAGTTCAGATACAACCATACAGTCCTAATAGTGAAGAAAGCAGTTCAACAAGTCTAGACAATTTAGATAATTATGTCACTGAGCCTACCAATGAAGAAGAAGATGAACAAACAGTTCAAGATATTGAGTTAACCAATACTCAACTCATTGAGATCCCACAAAATATCAATAATCCAGTTGGTCAAGATGAAAACCTTCAAGAAATCAGAAGATCAAGCAGGGGAAAACAACCACCAATATGGATGAAAGATTTTGTCACTATGAATGTACACANGCTCATTATTGATCATAAAGAGGCCGTCTTCGACGCCCTCAGTACTGTTGTATCTTCATCGACCGCCTTCTGTCAAGCTCTCGACCTCGACCTCGACCTCGAGACCCTATTTCGATCAAGCTCGAGACCCCGTCTTGTAACTGCTCGATTTGCACAATTCCATTATCCTTTGCTCTTATCTTATTTTTCTTAACTCTCACTTAGCATCTATTGCCTAAACAATTAGTAGTAAAACAAATCACATATTTTTAGAACCACAAAATCAAATATAATTCTAGTTATCATTTTTAAGGTAAAGAAAGAGACATATGAGAATGAAGGCATGGTTAAAATTCGGATAAACAGATTTCAATTTAATATATCCACCAACACTTTCAATAACCTTTGAAGTTCTTAATAACTAACAACGAACTTTCACTCAACATATACCTATACCAATTTACCTAACTTTTTCTTAATATACCACGCATCAGATTATTCTGCTAAAAAGAATCCGTAAGTGTCTAACCACTAAAAATTACAAGAGAATGTAAAAGAAGAAGAAATGGGTATTTAGGTACCTTGACGTCAATAAAATCATGTCTAAACCTGTGTTATAAATAGCGCTTGCATCGGCGCTAATAGCGTGAGGCGATGCAATGCGAGCAGCCTGCACTATTTTGGCTCTATTGTATTGTGATTGTAAAAGGCGAGCGTCTCTGTCTGTGTAGCGAGAGGCGAGCTGTGGTATCGCTATTTGAAAAAAAGAAAGAAAAAAGCGCAACACGCTGGACTTAAAACATTAGGGCTTGGGTTTTTCACTTCTTCTCCTTCAGCATCTTTTGCTCAGCAACAGAAAAATTAGGGCTTGGGATTCATCTTCAACCATCAGCAATAGTAACCCTGATATGTTTCTTTCTTTTCTTTTCTTCTTCTTCTACTTTCTTCTTCTTCTATTTCAGCGACAGTAACCATTGCTATCTTCTTATTTTTTTTCTTAGACAGTTCGACTTTGACCATTGATGTCTTCTTAATATATATATATATATATTATAATATTTTTGTATAAATTGTCGCTTTATATAAAAAAAGGTGAGTGCTTCGCTACGCGCTTCTCGCCTAAGTAAAGTTGGCCCTCGTTGCTATTTGTCGCCGCACGTTATCCAAAATACTGGTCTAAACTAATTAGCTCTTTGTTTTTCTTTGCATTAATAGAATCCCACATCCTACAAACTCTAATCCTTACGATCCAACTATCCCTATTACTATCCAACTCAGAAAGAAAAGAATACTGCATTCTTTTAAACTACAAAAAGCAAGTCAGAGAATACTCAATATTCACTTTAATTCTATATCGTGCACAAAAACATAGTAGAGAATATGAATAAACATTTGAAATATCATGCATTAAATATCCAGTGTAATTAGAGAATATAAAAATGAAGCAACATTGAGGAATATGATAAGAACAAACAGTTAGGAATATGAAAAAACATACAGCTAGAAAAAGAATTGTGGGTTTTGATTTACAAAACCTGTCAGGAAAAAATAGAAAAATGAGAAAAAATAACTGAAAGAAGGACAAACAGACTCCAAAATTAAAGCCTAATTTGGAGAAGTGTTGGCTCTCACTCCGGTCAGGGTGTTCATGCTCGGGTTGGATCGATTTTTTCATAAAAAGAAATCAAACCAAGTAAGTCGGTTCTTACAATATTGGAACCAAATCAAACCAATTAAGTCGGTTTTTTATCGATTTAGTTTTTGTCGCTTTTTCAGTTTTCGTGGTTATTTATCAGTTTTTTCTTAAATATGAGACATGCACTACCAAACACATATTTCGGCGACTACATTTTTAATGTAACACTATCAAACCAATTTCTCTATATATTAACGATAATTGAATCAAACACTGATGAATACTTTTAAGTATTCAATTAAAAATCAGTTATTTTTAAAACATGAAATAAATTGTTTTACGTAGCAAAAGAAAACTATCAATCAAACTAGAATGTAAAGACAAAGAATTAGATTATTATAACAGCAAAGGAATAGACTAAAAATACAAACAACTAATATGTACCATAAAATTTTAGAAACTTTATATAAAAATATACATATATATATATATGTACAATAATAAATTTAAATAGCTACTTCTTAGTCGGTTTGGTTCAATTTTTTCGATTATTTTTTTATTAAAATCAAAACCAAACCAAATTTGATCTATTTCTAAAATTCAAAACGAAAACCAAACTAAACTTTAAATATATCGATTTTTTTGATCGATTTGGTTCGATTTTTCGGATCTTTATGAACATCCCTACTGGCAGGAGTCTCTATACAGTGAACACCCTATTTGGAGGTAGTTTTTGATGTTAGGCCAATTAACAATAACGCTAAGATGTATAGACAACATTTCATTGCAAATAAACTATTCCTTCTGAAAATTCCTAAATTACAATGGAATCTCCAGTCAGGCTTATGAAATAATACCATAAATTACAATACAACTTTGATCTTAAAAGTATAGCCAGCACCTTTTAAAATTCCAGTAAACAAGAGTTTCTCCAAGATCTTGGAAACTATGCATCAATTGCTATCCTTTGAAGTCACAGTATGTAAGCCAGGCTAAACTGACTGGTTCTGATATTTCACATGTAACTAAATAACTCCTCCTGCCAAGTAAAGTCTCCTCTCTTTTTTTAGGTTTACCTTCTCACTGTCATTGAAGATCCAAGATATACCAAATGATGACTTGAAATCAACCCAGATTGGAACTTGAAAGCACATGTTTCTTAAAATTACTTTGTAGTTCCTGAATTTTCATCTCATCAAAACTAGATAACTTTAAGTTCGTAAAAAATTCTAGTCATCTTTGCCATCTGAGTACTCTACTAGCCAATTTGCTCTCCAAACAACTGATGCTGATAGCAGCCGCTCAGTCTTCCATCCTGATGACTGAAGCTGTGACAGTGAATTGTGAAAGAAACAAGATATTTAGTTCAATCTAAAACACAAAATGCACAGCTCGAAGAATTAATGGACAATTTGCCACGAGAAAATGGGCTTATATGTGGGTAACTTCTTAGTGGCGTTTGCACATGCCCTCTTAGACCAGTCCACAGCTTTCACTTTCAGATACTAATATTAGCTTATGAACTTTTTTGCATTGTCACTAAATGGATTGTCCACATATAAAGTGGTGTTATTCTTCAAAAAAAAATCAAGGAAAATCTTTTTGCAGAAACTTGATGCTGATTAGTTGACTGATTTTAAAACTTACAAAAGTAGTGAATATATCATGAATTTCCTCCCTGAAAAAGAGCTCGTCAAGTAGACAAATACCTTCAGAAGAAAGACTTCATAGTGTTTATCCATCCATGATTGGCTCTCCAAAGACATGGATCCACCTTGATCACCTAGTTTTGCCATGACAAGAGCATGGATGAATGACTGCAATATATCAGCTGCCGTTGAATCCTTATGAGTAATAATGTTGATAATATCCCTTTCTTGTTGAAGTAAATACTTTGCTGAAAAGATATAAGAGAATGTATTAGTAAACTCTTAGGTCAAATAGCCTAGCTTGAAAAAAGTTTAACATGTCTATCAACCTTTCTTGTGATTTGATCCAGCAGATTGTAAGAGGTTGACCCTATCGATCAAAAGAAAATTCGTTATTCAACTACCCAAATATTCTTCCCTGTGCAAGAGATATGGATGCAAATTAGTAATAACAAAGGTGAAAATCTCACATAGCAAGGCTGTCAAGTGAAGAAACTCTGACACCTAAATGTACTCGCTTGTATAGAGAATCACTGCCTTTTGAGGTCAACGAGGTCAGCCGTGAAGGTAGAACATGCTCCATGGAGGAGACCTGCTTTGGAGAGAGAACTGGAACCAAGGCGTGAAACCTCCAGATTAACAACCTTACGTTATTGGACATAAAGCTCAAGATTTACATAATATTTTGTGCGTGTCTAGTCAACGACTCATGTGAAACATTCAGCACAAACAGGAACTTTAAATTAATAGTTCAATCGCAAAAGATAAAAGCAACAGAAAATTTGGGCCATTTTAGCGTCGCAACACAGCGTCATAAATATTCCTACTCAGATGATATTCTAGGAGATTGATACAGTTATCTATTCTATGACTATGGAAATATTAAGATGTTCAATTCACCTTGGCCTGTCTTGAAGAATTGTGACAAAACAATGGAGCATCTTTCACAGTTCAGGGTATTCAGAGAAAGACTACAGACAGCCATATAGTTTGCTGCCAGATACATCAAGTTAGTACATTTTGCATTAAGAAAGCTTCGGCATTGCACTTTAAAACTCATGGAAACAGGAAATTGAAAGCAAAGCATAACTAACCATACATATGGAACATAGTAAGAGACAAAAAGGATATCCAAATGGAAAATGAGTGGCCACTTGTGATGTGTGCAAGAAACATTCCTAAAGCCATCCCAATCATTGTAGCAAGAGTTTCTTGGCTTCCTTCCTATCAGAACAGGAAAAATGAATACAAAGTCTGAGTAAGTGGAGGTTTTGCAATTCTTTCGCCACTGTAATATCTATCACAATACCTTTGCAGCTATATCTGCTGCATTGTTTTGAAGGGCAAAGTGCTGTGTCAAAGCTGCTCTAGTGGCTCCACTAGCAACACCAGCTAAATCAAAACAAATAAAGATGATACTTAGAAAATTAGTCCCATCACTGAGGTATGTTTGGCCTCATTAACAAGAAGAAATCATCTTCTATTAAAAGAAAAAGCTTCAAGGTCAGCCAGCAAGGTTAAAAATATGCTTCAGACTGCTTAAAACTCTAGCCCAAAATTTACCCAAATCTAATATGTGTGAATTAATAACAGACCATAAAGCTACTGCAGTTGAAATTTCATAATATTTTAGTCAGAAGGACAAACAACTAAAGAAGCAAAGAAGAAGAAACTGAATATTATAACATTAGAGCAAAAAAGTAAATTACACTTTGAAAGTATTTAGCACGTAGATTAGTTAAGAAGCTTAAGTCCATAAGATTTTACAATCTTCTGCTGCAATATTGAAGACCAATAAATATATGTGTAAGAGATGGGGAAAGGACATGGACCATCTGTCATTCACCGCAAAGTTGTGACTAACCTGCAGACTTTGATGCTTAATCTATTTTCCATCTGATGCATTACCTAGCTCTGTTATAGCATTATTTGGAAGCTGGAAGTCAAGAGGGGATGGTAAGAGAGGCCACAGGCAAATTGTGAACTACATTGAGGGAAAGAAATAGAATAAGTCTTGAAGGAGAGGAAAGAACGTGCTGCTGCTGCAGATTATCATGCTAATTTTTGTGTGTTTCGATCGTACAGAATCTCCAACCTATAAAGATGATTGGACTGAGTTTGCAGAATGGAACTCTTGCACACAGGATTGTTCCTGCTTGTCAATAAGATCAATCTACTTATTTGACAAGGAAACGAGTTTATAATCTTCAGTAATTGGAAATACAAGTGGAGGTGAAAAGTTCGTTCATGATGACTAGGATAAAGGAAACTGATCAGTGCTGATGCTAATTTCCATTATCTTGGTGAAAGAAATAGTTCAATGAATAATGAGAAGAATTATTGTCTCTGGAACAAATGCTTATGTGAAATTTGAATGTTTTAGGCACTTTAACAAAGATATTGATGTGTAACAGGAGATGATGCACCTCTCCAAATTTTTTGGATAACCACACGCTGTGAGAGACTTCTTTTCAGGACAAAATAAGCTTTATATCTATTTTGTGTCTCTTGGAACAAAGGACTAAAAAAGTTGAAGTAAAAATGATTGACTATAACAGTATCTTTCTTCAAAATTGTGCTCCATCTTAAATATTTACAACAAAGATTCATCTATGTAATAAATCAAGACCCAACAGATCAAGATAGTAAAGGAAAGCATCTTTACATTGAATTACAAAGCACATTAGTACTTTCGGCAAGGTGAAGGATCTGATATATCAGACAATTCACACTAACAGCCCCAACCCTAAAAAACAAAAGACATTAGACAAACAAGTTGAATACTAGACACAACCAGACAAAAAATTTACACTTTATTTAGAAGATAAGAGAATGACATTGCCACTAAGAGCAGATATTTCACTTACTGAATGACCTTGATAAACTCCCTAAGCAGACAATGAACACAAAGGCTGATGGAAATAAAGGAGACACAAGATCCATCAACATTCCTACAAGAAATACAAATGATTTTATTGCCATTGCATCCGTTTCAGGAATGACAACAAAAGCACATATCAATGTCATTTAACCTTCTAGAAAATGTTTTTCATAATAATAAAATATTTTTTTTGCACTTCTAAATCGAAATAAATCATTTATATTTCCAAACAATAACTATACCTCCTGTGTCTCAATTTATATAATACTCTTTCCATTTCAGAATGTCTCAAAATGTTTGACCACTGAATTTATATACAACTTTTAACTTTCAAATTCGTAAACTGTTCAAATAAACTTTGATGTGATCTTCTCTATCAAACTATCTTTTCTATAATTACTTTACTATATTTTTCTATGGTCACCAAAACCAATTGCAAGTCAAAGAACATCTTCAACTCCGGCCACTGGCCAGTCAAAAGACTGAGAAAGGAAGTTCTTTTTTATATAATTTCGATAAAAAGTGCAAAAATGACCATAGTGCACACAAAATACAGGTGAAAGGGCATACCGAGATCATTCATGAGATCCGCCACTAAACGCCACATTTTGGCATTACTGTCTAAATTAGAACCCTGAAAAAGAAAGGAAAAGCAACAGTCATTTTCCAACAAGTACTTATGATTCAAAAAACATTAACAGGAGGCTGGTAGTAGGAGGCAAGTCAAAAATATCCCTGTCCCAAAGAATGTTCTATTTCGCTCCACATATGCTGCCATGGTAAGTTTCTTATAGGAAAGAGATCATCATTTCCTTTTCTATATGGAAAAGGAGCATTTGTCTGGCATATAGTTTCAAGTGGAAACAGAAACTGGCATAAATGTAAGTCTGATGGGAAATCATTTATCCTCGGAGGAATGAGGTGCTTCTGTAGCTTCAGCCTTTATAAAGAATCAGGGCATGCATTGTTCGACACAATAGGATCAATACGATACCGGAAAACTAAGCCAGAAAAGATGAAAGAAACCTGGTAACATGCGAACAAGACACCTCCAACCATACCAGTTAAATCTCGCAAGAACCACTGAAATTTTTTAAACCATTGTCATCACACTAGTTTCAAACATCAATTACAATGGAAAAAAAAGAAGAAGATGTGAACTCACCTGAAACGTTGCCCCAATAACAGTAGCGGATTTCTCACCAACACCTATAGCACTTAGAAGAGCCTATATTTGTTTGAGCAGGTAAATTAGCCTTTCATATCATACGTAACTGACACTAATACTGATGTTCTCTTACTTGTGTTGAGAGCATCATCCGCACATAGGTAGAAAGCCCCTGCAGCAATCCAAATCAGTAACGACAACATGAAAAACAAAGAGATCTGACAGTGCTCAACACCAATTCAGAAACTGAAACAAGTTTTATCAATTATGGGCAATATATCTTAACCTGCAATGAGTCCCACACTTGAAAATGAACATAGTCTGGAGTAACACTACTTGGAAAGCCCTACAAATAAATTGAAAAAGCAATTAGAAAAATCAGAAAGAATTGTTGATACTGGGGAAATGCCCTCAACATTTCTTACTCCAAAGAGATAAAGAAACAAATAAACCTTATGAATCTTTTCCTTAAAAGTCGATAAAGATCAAATCTTTTTAAGTTTTTCCTTTTACTCCACTCAATCAAATATTAGAGAACTGTTTATTTAACCTTATGCATTGTTTCCTTAGAAACATAATAAAAATCAAATCTTTGAAGTTCTTTCTTTACCTTCATTCCTACAGAACTGTTCCATCTATATAAATCATTTCCTTAAAACACCAAAAAAGATCAAAACTTTTTCAATTTTTTCAATACCATTCGGCTAAATTCGAAAACTGATTTTGCTCCATTGAATATTTTACACTTTTACATAAACAATTCAACAGAATTAATTAACAGGTTCATTATCGGAAAAATAAATTATGATTTTTTGATAAGGTAAGCAAACTTTATGATTCTTTTCCTTAAACAACACAAAAAAAAAAAAAAAAAAAAAAAAATTATGTTTTTGCTTTTACTCCATTCAACCAAATATTACAAAACTGTTTATCTAACCTTATGCATCTTTCCTCAGAAACTAATAATAAAAATCAAATCTTTTGAAGTTTTCTCTTTACCTCCATTCCACCAAATATATGAGAATTGATTATCTTTGTAACATTTTCCTTAAAACACCAAAATATTCAAATTTTTAATACAATTCACCTAAATATTCCCAAATTTTTTTTTGCTTCTCTTGAATATTCTTCCTCTTCCACACAACCAATTCAACAGAGCTAGTTAATGGCTTCATTATCAAAATAACTTTATAGCTCTTTTTTTTTTTTAATAAGTTAAGCAAACTTTATGAATCTTTTCTTTAAAAATCAATAAAAATTAAATCTTTTAAATGTTTTGCTTTTACTCCACTCAGCCAAATATTACATAACTCTTTATCTAACCTTATGCATCATTACCTCAGAAACATAATAAAAATCAAATTTTTTGAAGTTCATAATCATGTCAAAATGCACCACATTTATTTATCCCATACAAGTTTGTCAAAATCTGTACCCAAATACATATATATAAGACAAATAAACACTTTTGTTTTCAGAAACAAACTAATTCTATCAAATATGTTTGTGCGAAGTACATAAATTAACTTTCTGAGAAAATTCTCAAAGTCTGCTAATATTAATTAATAAAGTAGAACTTGCCTCGGGAACAAAAGCCTGGAGAATTCGTTGAGAGATATGAGTGAATGCGTTACTTGATCTTTTGATTGAGATGGAAGATGATGACGTGGCAGCTATGGTGGCTGTTTTTGTGAGTTTCGTTGACGAAGTTCCGTTCCATTCTTCGATCACCGTCGCCGGCGGCGAAGTTGAATTCTCGTTTTGATCTCTCTCCATTGTGTTCGCCGGCGAAGTCAAACTGAAAGTCTCTGTTTGGCTCCTCCGAGAAAATAATAAATTACTTAATAAATAAAAGAGAAAAGGAGTGAAAAAAAGGTATTACTATGTTTGATTGGAAAAAATTTGAAATTTTCAGTCTAAACCAGCGGTAAATCATCTTATTAAGGATAAAATTAATATTTTAAAATTAAATTATTATTAAATATCAAAAAATATTATTATTTTGATACTGATTAAAAAGGAGAGAGTATCAAAATAAATTGAGACATGAGTCTATTCTTCATGGAATACATTATCTTTTTCTTCCATTAAAGAACCATTTGGTGCTTTTTGTCCATAAAAAATCGACAAACTTTCTTTTGATTCTTTGTAATATTTAGCTAAGCATATCTAACATTTAATTAATAGAATATATATTTCGTGTGAATCTTCACAAGTACTACATCATGTGACCTCATTACTTCATATTTAAATGTTTAGAGTTTCAATATAAGTTAAGATCTCATTGGTTTGCACTTAATAAAGGTTTGAATGTTAATCATTCAAATCTCAAATATTAACAGGTCGTTTGGTAGGATGCATTAGGTAAAATAATATTGCATTAGCTTTATGTATTAGTAATACTTTATTTGATACACTTTTTAAACCTATACATTAGTTATACACCCTATTTGGTATTATCATATGCATAACTAATGCATAAGAAACCATGGTATTAACAATGCAATGAGCTTTAATGCATACATTAACTTAGTTAAAGACAAAAATATCCTTTAAAATTTATACTTGATTACAATATATTTTATATAATGCAAGTTTGAAATAATCAAGAAAGTGAGAAATAAAATTATATCCTTAGTAAATAAATAAATACTTAGCATATTTTTTTTATAAATAAATATTAAGTTCTATACTACAATATAGGTAGACAAATCAAATAATTATTCTAAACATTTTTCATATACAAACATTCTTCAACATATGTTTCTTTTAAAAAGATAAAGTGATGGACTGTTACGAGGGTATTTTTGTAAACAAATAATTCTTTTAAAAATAGTGCAATACTTTAATACATCAAACCAAACAATGGATTAGAAATATGTCAGCATAATAAATACCAGCATAACTAATGCAAGCATAACCAGTACCAACATTACTAATACATCCTATGCATATTTTAAAAAATTATATATTTTATCATTAATTAGTATTTTATTTAAAATTTATGTTTATTAATTTTCAAATAAAGATAAATTTTATACATTCAGATATTAAAAATCAAATAATCTTAATCATTTAGTATTCAGATCTTAATACGCGTCTTAGTATTCAAATTCATACGTTTTAATCTTAATACACATCTTGATATTCAGATTCATACATCTTAATCTTAAGAAAAAACGAACGAGGCCTAATTGTGATATATTCCTATATGTAAAGGGACCAAAAACACACTTTAATAATGTGCTTAATCATATATCACAAAACCATAATTATAATACGCTAATATTTTCGGGAAAAGATAGTGCAAAAATTGTTAATCCCTTATAAATATTCATTTCCCTTCAAATTAAATCCCTCGTAGTGACGGGAAAAAAATAGAATGACGCTAGAAGGAGGGCTTGAACCTCCGACCTTGTGGTTAACAGCCACACGCTCTAACCAACTGAGCTATTCCAGCTTCTTGCTTACGTTGCCTTCTAAAACAATTTATAATATCCAAGCGCTTTCTTGGCTTTAATCCAGTTTGTATTGGTTTAACATTGTTCTTCAGTACGACTTTTCAAATATTTCTTAAATACTCTTAATCATAAAAGAATTGTGTTTTACCAAAAAAATATTAAACCTTTTCTTAAAACGAATTAATAAAAAAATAGAGGGTGAATCCTAGTTAAATATAATAACCACTAGATCTAACATTTAGATGTATTAATGATGTAAGGTTGAATCCGATAATGTTGTATACCAACTACAAATGCTCAATGATTGTCAATGAATGTGGCAATGAAAGCATACAATAAATGTAGATAATGGCAATAAATGTAATAAGGGGGAATTTATCACCCAAATGTTAGATGACATGGATGATTCTCCTTCCTGACAACAACGTGGAGTAATAGAAAATGAAGATGGACAAGGAATCTTTGGATCTTGTGAATAAAAAGTGTATATTGAACAATGTAATCAGTGGACAAGACAAGCTTTTGTATATTCTTTGTAGTCAACTCTTTACAATGTGTTTTTCTCAGAAAAGTGAAGATCATCTTTTGTTTTTTATCTCTTTCTATTTATAAGTAATATTCCTAAGAAACCCTAAAAAGTACAACTGAAGGAACATCCAATGGAATATTCCTTCTCTCTATTCTAAAACTTATTCTATCCGTTGCTCTTACACGTTCTTTACTCGACCTCGGCATTAATCCCTCTTTAAGAGACTCCTCGCCATTGAGTCGTGATCGACTTTGACCTCAACCACATCCCATACGTCTGCAGTCATTAAGTTCAATCCAAATTTTGACCAATACAGTTAGTCCATCCGCTTGTTGAGGTCGTGCTCTTGGACGTCCTAGATGAGCGGATTTTGTATGCAACCGATCAGGGGAAATTTGATTGTGATGATTGAATCGAATCGGTCGAGGTCGAACTGGCGGCGGTTATTAGCAGGGTCGTGGCTGGTGTGACTTATGTAGGATCACATCATGGCCACACGCGTCATCATTACACGTCTTCTCAATATAATGTTGTTTCCTGTGCTTCTATCGCTTCGATTTTGGAGCCATTGACGGCTCTTTACCTCGATTCAGGTGCCACCCAACCCTATAAATAGAGGAGAGGGGCTTCATTATCGGAACTTTTAGCACCTCCTACTCTTTATGTATTTTGGTTCTTCTTTAAACCTCTTCTCTGATCTTACTTTCCGATTTCCTCCAGTTCCTCCAGTTTCAATTCCCGATTTATTTCTTGGTCGATACCTTCTTTTTCTGGTTTCGTTGTCTACTCTTTATTACGAAAGTATGTCTAGTTCTCCTCATACTTATGACAGAGTCTCTGATGCCACCCCTTTATCGGTAGCCATTCCTCCCGGCAATGAGGAATCCATGGTTGAGGAGGAAGAAAGCTTCCCCACCGTGGAGGAAGTAGTTCCTAAGAACCCTTTGGTCAGAAATGACTTCCCAAAGGAGCCTGCTCCCGCTCCTGCTCAGGTGCTCTATGAAACGGGACCGAGTCAAATAGCCGACCTCCGGTCCAAATATCGTATTCCTTCTAACGTCGAAGTTGTTCTAGCTGGAGGCGACATTGTTCATGTTCACCAGCGAGGATTCTACGCTTTCTATGTTTATCCATTCCTAGTCGGTTATTCTCTCTCTCTCTATCTCTCTCTCTCTCTCTCTCTCTCTCTCCCTCCATTAGTGGATGAGGATTTTGCGAGTTTTGTCGTTTTTACAACGTTTGCCCGGGGCAGCTCTCCCCCTATCTATATAAGGTTTTTCTGATGCTGGAAAAATAGGCGGAGTTAGTCGGCTGCAAGGTCACTATCTGCCATCTGATGCATCTCTTCTCGCCCAGCTTTTATAGAAGCACATTAAAACATCCACAACATCGTTGGACCAAAGGATTGTTGGTCGGGATGGATGATAAGGTGAACTAATGGTTCTGGCACAAGTACTTCTTCATCAAGACCGAGCACTTAGTGGCGGATACGACCGGGTTTCCCGAGCAATGGAACTATAATCGTAAGGATCTTCGGTTACTTGCTATATGTCGTTTAATTTTTCTTCTCTTTTATCTTTTTTTTTATTCTCAACCCACTAACGGCTTCTTTGTTTTCAGCTGAGAAGCACCCACCTTATCTCGTCTTCGATATTAAAGATTGGGTAGCTCGCGTGTTACCCCACACTGTGGGAATTCGTTACTGGGCGTCCTTCCATAAGCGCTTTGGACCCAAGACCTCGTCCTGTAAATGTTATTTTTACCTTTCAACTTATTGTCGTTCACTATTTTCCTTTGATGCGATCTTCTTTTGGTGCTAGGTCGGGGAACTTCCAAGAAGGTGAAGGCTCCAGTGCTTGCGTTTTGTCAGGCGGTTGCCTCAACCAGGATGCAATTCGCTCTAGATGAGTCTGGACGAGGAGGTCAGACTCAAGATCCGCCGATGAGGGACTCCGCCCCTCGAACTCTTGTTGTGCTGGATGAGATCTCTTCTCAGCCTGTCTTGCACCTGGTCAACGAGTCATCTCACGGCGAGGAGGAGGCGTCCCCGAGGAAAAGACAAAGAGTGGATAATGGGAAGGCCATTGTTGCTGACGTTGAGCCGGAAAGGCGCGTCGCATTGGAAGAGAAGTCAGTGCTTTCACCAAATGTTGAGGATGTTCCTGCGGCGGGTGCCGCCATGGAGAAGAGGCCATCCGAGGTTGAGGAGTTTCGTGGTAGAGGAGAGCGTACACGGGCTGCTGAAGTTGGCTTATCGTCAGCGATCCGGAGAGATAGAATCGTTCCTGTGGGGGACAGCGACTCTGGCTCAGACATCGACCCCGAGGAGGTACAGACCTTCGTGGATAGGGATACTCACGTGGAGATAAGGACAGAGGTCCTAATTAGCACATAGTCATCCCCGTGAGCTATAACCTCTTGGTCGATTCAGAACGGGCGCCGCCGTTCTTTGATCCTTTGTGTGCGGAAGCTGAAAATAGGACGCTACAGATGCTAAAAGATACGAACCTGTCTTTGGGCATATCGGGCATGGCCTTGCAGCTAAGGTTTTACTCCTTTCCTCTTAAGTTTGTCCATTTCATATGTGTTGTTTTACTCTTGTTGATTTGCTTCCCTTTGCATGTCAGACTCTCATCTTAGAGATTGAGCGCGACCGGCGAGAGGAGGAGATGACGACTCTCTACAAGAGAATGGAATCTAAGTATAGAGAATACCGCTCCAAGCATCGGATGATGGCGAGAATTGTTGGTGAGGATGGACAGTTCCAAGCGTTGCGAGATAATATCAAGCAGAAGGACGAGGAGATTAAGGAAAAAGATGAGGAGATTATGAGGGCCATCGACCGATGCAGCGTGTTGGAAGGGACGCTGAGGTCTAAGGAGGATGAGCTCGAAGTGGGAAAAGGGGTGATGGCTGGGAATGCAGATCTCCAGGCGCAGGTAGCGTCCTTAAAGGTCGAGCTTGAATAAAGAGAAGCTAGGGTCATCAACTTGAGGGCGGAGTTGAGTGCTAGGGTCGAGGAGCTGAACCTGTCTGAGAGGACCAGGATGGCCACTGTGGCGGAGGAAGCAACCTTAGAGGGTACCCTACGTGTTTGTAGGTTTGAGCAAGCTAGCAAGGAGGAGACTTCGGCACTCAAGGTGGAAAGGTTGGAGGAGATGATCGAGGGTTTGGAGGTAGAGCTATTTGGGCTGAATGAACAGGTCGTCACCTTAAAGGCCGAGAAGGAGAAACAACAGGCCCAACCGTCTACTTCTCGTACTTCTGCTGATCCTAGTGTGTCACGGGAGTTGTACGAGATGTGGGTTCACGCTGAGGCCCAACTTGACATGTATAAGTCTTTGAAGATGGCTGGGAAGGTTTTCGAGGCGAATCTTGAGGGCGTTCGTGTCAAGGCATGCGCAACTCGTGAAGCTTGTGGTTACGATCCTGGTACACCCAGCGGGGATGATGATGACGATGTCGTGGATGGGCTTGCCTCTGATCCTTGGTATGATGATGAGTATGCTGATGATGCTGATGGGAATGATGCAGTGTGAAGCCTTTTTACTTAGTTTTTTTTTTGTTTTTCTATTTTTTGTGAGGGCGTCCTCGAGCCCTTTGTAAAAAGTACTGTAGTTGAACAATTGAAATGGAACAATTGTATTTTTGCTATGTATTTTCGGATTTTCTCTTTCCCTTTTTCCTCTCGTTGGAGTTTTCTCTTGTGGGGAAGTCCCTGACTTTTCGGCCATTTTCATGTAAGGTTGATTTGGGCGGAGTCGAATATAGACTGAGTTAAGGTCGAATACAAGTTAGCTCAAACGAGTTCGAGGTTTGATTGATTCGAGCGAGGTCGAATGTCATATTATTCGAGCAAGGTTGAACGTAAAGTAATTTGAGTGAGGTCGAATGTCAAATAATTTGAGCAAGTCAAATGTAAAGTAATTCGAACGAGGTCGAATGTCGAATAATTCGAGCAAGTCGAATGTAAAGTAATTCGAGCGAGGTCGAATGTCGAATAATTCGAGGAGTCGTATGTAAAATAATTCGAGCGAGTCGAATGTAAAATAATTCGAGCGAGTCGAATGTAAAATAATTCGAGCGAGTCGAATGTAAAATAATTCGAGCGAGTCGAATGTAAAATAATTCGAGCGAGTCGAATGTAAAATAATTCGAGCGAGTCGAATGTAAAATAATTCGAGCGAGTCGAATGTAAAATAATTCGAGCGAGTCGAATGTAAAATAATTCGAGCGAGTCGAATGTAAAATAATTCGAGCGAGTCGAATGTAAAATAATTCGAGCGAGTCGAATGTAAAATAATTCGAGCGAGTCGAATGTAAAATAATTCGAGCGAGTCGAATGTAAAATAATTCGAGCGAGTCGAATGTAAAATAATTCGAGCGAGTCGAATGTAAAATAATTCGAGCGAGTCGAATGTAAAATAATTCGAGCGAGTCGAATGTAAAATAATTCGAGCGAGTCGAATGTAAAATAATTCGAGCGAGTCGAATGTAAAATAATTCGAGCGAGTCGAATGTAAAATAATTCGAGCGAGTCGAATGTAAAATAATTCGAGCGAGTCGAATGTAAAATAATTCGAGCGAGTCGAATGTAAAATAATTCGAGCGAGTCGAATGTAAAATAATTCGAGCGAGTCGAATGTAAAATAATTCGAGCGAGTCGAATGTAAAATAATTCGAGCGAGTCGAATGTAAAATAATTCGAGCGAGTCGAATGTAAAATAATTCGAGCGAGTCGAATGTAAAATAATTCGAGCGAGTCGAATGTAAAATAATTCGAGCGAGTCGAATGTAAAATAATTCGAGCGAGTCGAATGTAAAATAATTCGAGCGAGTCGAATGTAAAATAATTCGAGCGAGTCGAATGTAAAATAATTCGAGCGAGTCGAATGTAAAATAATTCGAGCGAGTCGAATGTAAAGTAATTCGAGCGAGTCGAATGTAAAGAATTAGAGCGAGTCAAATGTAAAGTAATTCGAGCGAGGTCGAATGTCAAATAATTCGAGCGAGGTCGAATGTCGAATAACTCGAGCGAGTCGAGTGTAAAGTAATTCGACCGAGTCGAATGTAAAATAATTCGAGCAAATTGAATGTAAAGTAATTTAAGCAAGGTTGAATGTCAAATAATGAGCGAGTCGAATGTAAAGTAATTCGAGCGAGGTCGAATGTCAGATAATTCGAGCAAGTCGAATGTAAAGTAATTCAAGCGAGATCGAATTTCAAATGATTCGAGCGAGGTCGAATGTGTAAAATGTAGAATAATGTGGTGGAGTTGTTCAGGAATGCTGCATATTGCTTTGTTTATTCGTTCATTGGAGAATATTACATGTTTGTTTGTTCCATACATACATTTGAGAAGTTCTAGTCTATCTAGTCCCTTCATCGCTCGGACTGTAGAAGTAGTCGATAAGCGGGGCGATGAATTCAACACTTAAACTTCGAGACGCCCTCTTTGTCGCCTCATTAAAAACCTCCCCGATAAAACCCAATTGGGAAAAAACCCAGGTGAGGGAAAAAGAGTACGACTTGGAGGACGTCCATTTTCAGAAGTTGAAGTATTTGAGGTGGGCGACGTTCCAATTGTTTGTTAGTAGCTTTCCCTCCATTTCTTCTAGTTGGAATGATCCTTTATTTGCTGCTGCCATGATTTTGTATGGCCCATCCCAATTGGTTCCTAGTTTACCTTCTCTTGGGTTCTTGCTCGCTTGTGTTTTGGCCTTGAGTACATAGTCCCCGACTTTGAGTGGTCTTGCTTTGGCCTTTTTGTTGTAGTATCGTTCTGCTTGCTGTTTTTGAGCTACCATTCTTATGTAAGCCATATCTCTTCGCTCCTCCACTTCGTCGAGGTCTTGCTTTCTGTTCTCGTCGTTGCTTGGTACGTTCTCATTGGAGTATCTCAGACTTGGTTCTCCAACCTCGACTGGTATCACTACGTCAGTCCCATAGACTAGTGAATATGGCATTTATCTTGTGCTTGTTTTTGGTGTGGTGCAGTATGCCCATAGAACTTCTGGTAGCAGTTCCGGCCACAGTCCCTTGGCATCGTCGAGCTTCTTCTTCATGATGTTCAATATTGTTTTGTTGGAGGATTCGGCTTGGCCGTTTCCTGCAGGATGCGATGGCGTGGAGAGTATTCGCTTGATATGCCATTTTTTGAAGAATTCGGCAGTCTTTTTCCCGGTGAACTAGGGGTCCGTTGTCACAACTGATTTCTTTGGGGATGCCGAAGCGACATATGATATTACTCCGTATGAATGTGATAACTTCTTGTTCGCATATTTGGGCAAATGCACCTGCTTCTACCCATTTAGAAAAGTAGTCAGTTAAAACCAAAAGGAATCGTACATTACCTCGTCCCGCTGGAAGTGGTCCAACGATGTCCATTCCCCATTTGATGAACGGCCATGGCGATGTGACTGACTGGAGGTTCCCACTTGGTGTATCATTAGAGTGTATTTCTGACACTTCTCGCACTTCTTGACGAAGTCGGCGACTTCTTTTTTCATGGTGGGCCAGTAGTAGTCTGCTCGTATGAGGCATCTAACGAGGGATCGGTTGCCAGTGTGGGCTCCACAATGGCCTTCGTGTACTTCCTCGAGGACGCGCCTGGGTTGGTTAGGTCCTAGGCATTTCGCCAAGGGACCACCAAACATTCTTTTGTATAGGTCGTGGTTGATGATATTGTATCTGTCCGCCTGCATTCGAAGCTTCTTGGCTTCTTTTTTATCTGATGGGAGTATTCCCTTCTGTAAATATGCAATAATACGGTTGCGCCAGTCCCAAGTTAAATATACAGAGTATACCTCAATTTGGTATATTGATGAATGGATGAGGGTAACCACGTTTTCCTTTTCGCTTATATTCTTGGTGGCTGTTGCTAATTTGGCGAGGCCATCTGCCTCGATGTTTTGTGCTCGAGGTATCTGTCCAAGTTGACATATGTCGAACTCCAGCAGTAGTTTATGAGTTTCTGCCTGGTACTTTTGTAGCCTCTGTTCTTTGATTTGGAAAGTCCTTGTGACTTGGTTGACAACGAGTTGTGAGTCACATCAGAGAATGACTTGTCGTGCTCCATACTTGAGAGCTAGCTTTAGTCCTGCAATTACGGCCTCGTACTCGGCCTCATTGTTAGTCATATCGGGGCACCATATGGACTGTCAAATGACTTCGCCCGTTGGGACCTCGAGTATGAGTCCTAGTCCAGATCCTGATGCATTGGAAGCGCCGTCGGTTTATAGGACCCATAGGTCGGGTAACTTATGAGAGGTACGAGAAGGTTCCTGTTCGACCTCAGGCATTATTTTGGCACTGAAATCGGTGAGGACTTGCGACTTTATCATTGTTCGCGGCTGATATGTTATATCGTGCTTGCATAATTCGATGGCCCACTTGGCCAATCTCCTCGACAACTCGGGTTTATGTAGGGCTTCTCAGGGAGAAGGTCGTGACCACCGAGATGGGGTGGCACTAGAAATTGGGTCTAAGCTTTCATGAAGCTACGACCAATGCCAGGGCCAGTTTTTTGAGGTGGGGGTACCTCGTTTCGGCGTCGACCAGGGTTTTGCTAATGTAATAGATTGGAGATTGTGTACCTTTGTTCTCAGGGACCAGCACTGCACTTACTACGACGTCTGATACAACCAAGTAGACTAAGAGACGCTCGTCGGGTTCTGCCTTGGCGAGTTGCGGGGGCAAGGAGAAGTATGCCTTTAGTTCTCTTAGGGCCTCGATGCACTCTGAATTACACTGGAGACTGTTGTCTTTTTTAGCACGTTGAAGAATTTGTTGCATCTGTCAGAGGATTGCGAGATGAACCTCGACAGGGCGGCTATTCGGCCGATCAGTTTTTGTACCTATTTCTTACTGGTTAATATTTCAGGTATTCCCTCAATGGATTTAATTTGGTCGGGTTTAACCTCAATTCCTCTTTGTGACACTAAAAATTGAGGAACTTCCCAGAGGTCATGCCGAAGGCACACTTTTCGGGGTTCAGATTCATCTCGTATCCCCTCAGTATATCGAAGGCTTCCTTCAGGTGGTCGATGTGGTCCTCCTTTCTTTTTTGATTTGACCAACATATCGTCTATATAGACTTCCATTGTTTTGCTGAGTTGGTCTTTGAACATCTTGGTGACCAGCCTTTGGTAAGTCGCCCCTGCATTCTTCAACCCGAACGACATGACTCTGTAGCAGTACGTCCCTTAGTGGGTGATGAAAGTGGTCTTTTCCTGATCCTCCTCCTCCGTGAGGATTTGGTTGTAGCCTGAGTAGGCGTCCATGAAACTTAACAACTCGTGCCCCGTTGTTGCATCGATGAGTTGATCGATGTGGGGGAACGAAAAGGAATCTTTCGGGCAGGCTTTGTTTAGGTCCGTGAGGTCCATGCACATGCGTCACTTCCCATTTTTCTTCTTCACCATGACCACGTTGGCGACCCATTGGGGGTATTTTGGCTCTCGGATGGAGCCGTTGGCGAGTAGTTTTTCCACCTCTTCGCGGACGACCTCATTGATTGCGGCATTGAATTTCCTTCTGATTTGTCATACCGAAGGGTAGAGTGGATTTAGCTTGTGTGTAGCAATGTCTTTCAGGATACTTGGCATATCTACATGGGAGAAAGCAAATAGATCGGCGTTGTCAATTAAAAACTTATGAAATTTACCTTATTCCGAGAGTTTGTGGCCGATGTAAGCCTTTTTGTTGTTGTCGCTGCTGTCCAGTTGGACGGGGTCGAGATCTTCCACCATTGACCCTGTGGCTTCTATGCCGTCGGGTTATTTTATGACGTCTTTTTGTTTATCGAGTTCAGAACCTGACTTCGGTAATTGCTATTCTCCCTAGCCCACTTCCTTTAATTGTTGGGTGTATGTGCAATCCTGGGCGATGTGGTAACATTCTTGAGTTGTGCGTTGTTCACCACAGATGCTGAATATTCCCCACTGAGTAGGAAACTTGATGACTTGATATAAGCTGGACGGGATGGCTCTCATGGTGTGTATCCAGGGTCGCCCTATGATGGCGTTGTAGGTTATGTCCTGGTTCATGACGTGGAACGTTGTCTTGAGGGTGACGCCCCCGGCCCGAACGGGAAATGTTATCTCTCCTGAGGTTCGTTCAACTGCATTGTTAAAACATGTTAGTGTTATACAGCGTGGTACTATTTTGTCCTCGAGTCTTATTTGTGCGAGAACTCGGGGGTGGATAATACACGCGGCGCTCCCGTCGTCTACCATTATTCTTTTTACATTAGTATCTGAAATACATAAAGTAATGACAAGAGCATCGAAATGAGGAAAGGCCAAACCGTGGGTATCTGACTTATTGAAGATGATATTGTCTTCGAGGTCATCATACCATTTATGGGTGATCGGCCGCTTCAGTTTATGTGTGGTGGTGAACTTCATGTGATTGATTGCTGCTTTGTCGCCTCCGCCGATGATTATTTGGATGGTGCGGGCTGAGGAGGATGGCTTTGGAGGGCCTTGGTGTTGTTCTCGTCTGCGACCGAAGTTTCCTCTTCCTCGATCGCTCATTAGCTCACTTAGATGTCCTTAGTGAAGCATGTTCACCACTTCTTGCCGTAGGGATATGAAGTCCTCGGGCTTATGACCCCGCTCCTGATGAAACTCAAAGAGGGCGTTCGACTTTCTAGTATTTGGGTCGGACTTCATCTTTTGCGGCCATTTCACTTTGGGGCTGAGCTTCTCTAGGGCGTACACTATTTCTGAAGGGGAAACATAGAAATTGCGAGCAGATAAAAGTGGAGGCATACCTCTTTCGTTTCGTTGAGTCCATGTATGTGGCTTGGACGACCGTTCTGTATGGCAAGGAGGTGGTGGGATAGCCGTTCTGACATATGGTTGGTTCCTGTCTCAGTTGAGGCGTGGACCTGAATGATCTCTTCGGCGATCATTACGATGGTCTTTCCTCGACTCCATTTGGACTGATGTTAGCTGTTGAGTTGGAATATTGAGGTCGTCCTCGTTTTCTCTCATCTCGGGGCAATAGGCATTGTGAATTTCTTCCCAAGTGGTGGGAGGGTATTTCATGAGTCTGCTTAACAACTTTCTGGTCGACCTTGACCCATTCCTGTTCAACCCATTTTGGAAGGCTGCCACTGTCATCCCTTCTGATACGTTTGGCAAGCTCATTCTTACTCTGTTGAACCTGGCGAGGAAGTCCATGAGTCCCTCGTCAGGCGATTGTCTGACGGCGAATATGTCGTTCACCTTGGCCTCTTCTTTCTTAGCCCCGGCGTGGGCGATGACAAACTTGTCGGCCATTTCCTCGAACATCATTATCGAACATGCTCGTAATTGTGAGTATTATGTTAAGGCTCCCCCTGTTAGGGTTTCACCAAATTTCTTCAGCAGCACTGATGGTACCTGCTTTTTTGAGAGGTCGTTGCCTTTTACTGCTGTGGCGTTATGGCTGATATAGTCTTCGGGGTCTGTTCTGTTGTCATATATCTTCAAATATGGTGGCATTTTAAAGGTTTTGGGTATGGCATGCGGGGTTGCCTCTTCGCTGTACTGTTGTTCAACGAACCGACCCACATCCCGTTTTGGTAGAAATTTCGGGGCGCCCGGTATCTTATCAACCATTTCTTAGTGCTCCCTCATTTGGTCGCGGAGCGCTTTACTCTCGTTCTCCATTTCTTCCATTTTCTTCAGAATGGCGGCCAGTGTGTCATTACCTGCATCAACAACGGTGTGAATGTTACCTGTTGGGAGAGGATCGGGCTTTTCGTTGACGGTTACTGTGGTGTCCGTTCGTGCAGTGCTCCTACCTGCCTCTTGAGCGGGTTTGTCGAGTATGTTGTTTAAAGTGCTCGTCAACCATGCCTCCAGTAGTTTTTTCACTACTGGTGGCGCTTTCTCAATTGCGGACGCAGAGGCTCCCCCTTCGTGTGAAACAGTTACACTCCCATGAGGGGGAGGTGAATCACTTCGCCTGGGTGTGGCACTCGGAGTCACATTCTCCTCGTCTTCTCTGTCAACCTCGTTGATGGTGTTCAAGAGGTTGGTAGTGACATCCACTACTACTTTCAGTCTTTCGTCTCATTTTCCTGCCATTGTTAGTTCGTGCAAACAGGAAAAAGATGGTTGTTGTTGTATTTTTTTTAGATCTAGAAGAAACTAAAATTTTTAACTAGAAACTCCCCAGAGACGGCGCCAAATTATTTTACCAAAAAAGTGTTAAACCTTTTCTTAAAACGAATTAATGGAAAAATAGAGGGTGAATCCTAATTAAATATAATAACCACTAGATCTAACATTTAGATGTATTAATGATGTAAGGCTGAATCCAATAATGTTGTATACCAACTACAAATGCTCAATGATTGTCAATGAATGTGGTAATGAAAGCATGCAATAAATATAGATAATGGCAATAAATGTAATAAGGGGGGATTTATCACCCAAATGTTAGATGACTTGGATGATTCTCCTTCCTGACAACAACTTGGAGTAATAGAAAATGAAGATGGACAAGGAATCTTTGGATCTTGTGAATAAAAAATGTATATCGAATAATGTAATCAGTGGACAAGACAAGCTTTTGTATATTCTTTTTTACAATGTGTTCTTCTCAGAAAAGTAAAGATCACTTTTTGTTCTTTATCTCTTCCTATTTATAAGGGATATTCCTAAGAAACCCTAAAAAATACAACTGAAGCAATATCCAAGGGAATATTCCTTCTCTTTATTCTAAAACTTATTATATATGTTGCTCTTACACGTTCTTTACTCGACCTTGGCACTAATCCCTCTTTAGGCGACTCCTCGCCATTGAGCCGTGATCGACTTTAAGACCACATCCCATCCGCCTGGGATCATTAAGTTCAATCCAAATTTTGACGAATACAATTTGATTTTTTAGCTTTTTATGTAAATTTTGTGAGTGTGTAAATATATTTTTTTAACTATAATATTTGAGGAATTGTTATTTTAGAAAATTCTATGTTTCAATCCTCGTTTTATAGATTCCGGTCAATCCTTATAGGATAGAAAGATATGTACTTATAGCAAACGAATTAATCGATGCACGGATGCGTAAGGATAGTCCAAAGTATCTCCGTGCCCATTTACCGATCATCTTTTACTAGTGACTATAATAGGCGACTTTAGTATAAAATTCACGCTCACTTCAGCAAGTAAAAGATAAGGGAATAAATAAAAATAAAGAATAAAAGGGGAGAATCTTAGAGCACTTTGTGTTATCCACCTAAATGCTTTTATTTCAACCTAATGACTAAACATGATGTTTTCAAGATAGTTTATAAAGAATCAAAAGATCTCCTATAATTTTCACGTACTTTATTAATCGTGTGATCACATCCTTGAGTGTGTTAATGCGATAATGTAACACAAAAAAATCAGTATGAAGAGAGAAGGGCGGCTCACATGTTCAATCACTAGTCTCGAAGTTGCGTGGTGCATTAGCGGTACTCATGTTTTCACCATATGTAAGAATTAATATTCTCACTTTTTGAGATGCAAAGCTGTGAATTATTCTTTTCGAAAATTAATTCCTTCTAACCTTTTTGAAATGAGAAATAATAATAGTTAATTTTAAAAAAATCAAGTTAAAAAAAAAAATGAAACTACCATAAACATGAAAAAGAAAAGAGAATGAACGGGTGAAGAAAAAAAGACCAAAACCAACACGATAGGTATATGTACTAATTAATGTGAGATAGTTCATTATTTGGTAAGTCGCGAGCCGGTGCTAACGATAGGCTGGAGGTTTGAAGACAGGCACTTGAGTCTAAGGGTTTCAAGCTGAGCAGGACGAAGACGAAATATCTGGAGCGTAAGTTCAACGATGAGCCGAGGGAAGTGGGCGTGGATGTGAGGCTTGACTCACAAGTCATCCCAAGTAGAAGAAGCTTTAAGTACCTTGGGTCGATTATCCAGGGGGAGGGGGAGACCGACGAGGATGTCACACACCGTATTAGGGTAGGATGGATGAAGTGGAGGTTAGCATCTGGAGTCCTGTGTGACAAGAGAGTGCCACCGATACTCAAAGGTAAGTTTTATAAAGCGGTGGTTAGACCGACCATGATGTACGGGGCTGAGTGTTGGCCTGTTAAGAACTCAGATATCCAGAAAATGAAAGTAGCAGAAATGAGGATGTTGAGGTAGAAGTGTGGACACACTAGGATGGATAAGATTAGGAATGATGATATTCCGGAGAAGGTGCGCATGACTCCCATTAATGACAAGATGCGGGAAGCGAGGCTCAAATGGTTCGGGCATACACAGAGGAGGATCCCAGATGCCCCGGTAAAGAGGTGTGAGCAACTGGTTGTGGAGGGCACGAGAAGAGGTAGAGGACGGTCGAAGAAGTATTGGGGAGAGGTGATCATGCAAGACATTGCGAGGCTTCAGATTTCCGAGGACATAACACTTGATAGGAAGATGTGGAGGTTGAGTATTAGGGTTGTAGGTTAGGAGGTAGTTGAGTCTTGCCTTACCTCGTAGAGTTGTGAGACTAGTCTGGTAGGGTTTTTGTCTAAGATATCTAGTGGCAATGTCGTGTCTTACTATTTTGCTTTTCAGCGCCAGACCTATTTACTAGCTATCGCTTTTTCTTTGCATCTTTTTTCTGGATTCATGTTGTTCCTATTTTTCATATGATTTCTGTGGTGCTACTGATATTGTCTCCTTTTGTCTTTTTGTCCTTTTGAGCCAAGGGTCTTTCGGAAACAACTTCTCTATCCCTTCGGAGTAGGAGTAAGGTCTGCGTACACACTATCCTCCCCAGATCCCACTAGTGAAATTTCACTGGGTCGTTGTTGTTGTAGTATTCACTATTTTCCCTTTTTATTTAATACAAAATTATTTACCACAAGAAAACCACCATCTCTGTTAAAAAAATTACAATTAAATTTAAACTTCATTATTTCTTTGTATGGTCATGACATTAGGAACATAGTGAATTTTCTTTCCAAGTTTTAAAGTTATTATTTTAAATTTTCAGCTTTTCAATAATATTGTCTAATATTTTAAATCTTTAAATCAAACAACTCAAATTTTTATATCTACCAATAAGGTTCGTAATAACAAGATCCAATGCAGTATATTCAAAACAAATGGCTAACATTACTTGAAAGAACACTAACCAATATAAATGAACATTATTACCAAATGTCTGTTATGAAATTAAAGCTTTCATCTCTTGCAAAAATCTAACATGTATACTGTTACGCGGCGTTTTCCTGAGATTTTTTGGAAGAGCAGCGTAAGGCTAAACCACTGATGTCAGTGCAGTTGATGCCCGCCAACTGAGGTCTCCTCCATACGGTAGACAAGATTGTCAGTGTTGTACGGGAAAACCAATGTCAAGAACAATTAAGAGAACAGTAATGAGAATTGAAAGAAAGTTTGATTGCATTAACAAAAGCTATTACAAAAGATGGCAATGCGGTGTCGAGGGGGAGAGATACCAGTACAGAGAATTGCTTGCTAGAAAGTTTTTAATTGCTTGATCCTCCCTAATAATGCTTAAAAAAATAAATCAAAGTTACAATAATTGACCTGACTAAGCTAGAGGAACATAATGAAAGTACATGGAATAAAACTACTCTATATTTACAATGAAAAGGACTTAGTTTTCTACAAGGTAGAAACAGGTTCATTGTCAGCAACTTTGTCTTTGGCATCAAGATCTGCGGGCGCGGCATTCTCTGCGCGTGTGGTGCTGCTTGCAGCTGGGCGCTAGCAAGGGATATCGGTGGGGCGACAGAGGCACATACACACTTTTCACTTGGCGCGGCCAAGACCACGGGGCCGTCTGTGGCGCTAGGTGTTGGGAGGCTTGCCAGGACGCCACAGGGCGCATCCAAGGGGTCATGGGGCATGGCTGGAAAGTCGCCCATGACATTCTCCCCTATCTGAGTTGGCGACGTCCTCGACGCCTTACTTGCAAAATAATCTTCAATTAGACTCTTGTAGACTTTGAGGTTTGTTCCCCTCTCCCAAGTATTGTCCTCTACATCACACCCTTGCCATTTCACCAAGAACTCTTGGTGATCCTTCCTTGAGGCATGAATTACCCGATCATCAAGAATAGCTTCAGCACGCCCTTTTACCGATTGAATTGGGGCCTCGAATACTGGGTATAGTGAGTTGGATCCGTGAAGGATCCTCCGTGTCTTCCCGAAAAGGTTTCAGAAGGCTGACATGGAAGACGAGATAGATTTTCCACCAAGCTGGGGTATCCACCCGGTATGCAACTTTCCCAATGCGCCTTTCAATGGACAAAGGTCCAATGTATTTTTGAAATAGGCGAGGGTTATGGACCCCTGCAAACAAGTACCGCTTTAGGATTTTGATCATTCTGTCTCCTACTTAGTATTCAACAAAACGACGATTCTGATCAGCATGCCTCTTCATCCGCTTTTGGGATTTGACAAGATAGCTCCGCACTATCTCCAAATTTCGCTTCCATTCTTTTGAGAAGCTAGCAGCACGAGGATATTTTGACATGTTTGGTGCATTTATGGTATGTGGGAGTAGCGGTTGCTGGCCGGTAATAATTTCAAAAGCATTTTTATTTGTGCTAGAGCTCTTTTGTGAATTGAAACACAGTTGAGCAGCATCCAGAAGCTTCACCCAATTCTTCTGCGACCCGGTAACAAAGTGGCAGAGATATTCCTCCAACATACAATTGAACCGCTCCGTCTGTCCATCGGATTGCGGATGAAAACTTTAGCTATGACTCAATTTTGACCCGAGGCACTTAAATAGTTGGGTCCAAAAGTTTCTAGTGAAACGTGAATCACGATCACTAACGATGTCTTTGGGCAGACCCCAATATTTAACGACATGAGAGAAGAAGAGTCGAGTTGTATCTTCTGCTGATATATATTGTGGTGCTGCAATAAAGGTGGCATACTTGGAAAACCGATCCACCATAACCAAGATAGTTGTGAGATCTCCAACCTTGGGCAATCTGGTTATGAAATCTAGAGACACGCTTTCCCAAGGTCTCTTTGAGACAACTAGTGGTTCCAAGAGTCCCGCTTGTGTCAAGAGGTCAGACTTGTCCTTCTGGCATACTAGACAAGTCCTCACATACTGAGCGACGTCATCGGCCATTTGAGACCAATAATATGCACGACGAATTAATGCCATGGTGCGTTCTTCGCCGGGATGGACATCCCACAGAGTGTCGTGACATTCTACCAGAAGATTTCTTCTCAAATATCCTTTAGGAACATAAATTCGGTTCCCTTTTACCTTTAGGAAACCATCCTCCATATAGAATTGGCGAGTTTTTCTCTATCCTACTAGATCAACCAAATACTGTGCAACAAGATCCTTGATGAGTAGATTTTGTATCTGGTCTTTTATGGTAGTAACTACTTCGCTCCCCCTTAGGGTGGCAAGTAGGCACAATGATGCTAGGTCAGCACCTTTAGGAAACCATCCTCCATGTAGAATTGGTGAGTTTTGCTCTGTCCTACTAGATCAACCGAATACTGTGCAGCAGGATCCTTGATGAGTAGATTTTGTATCTGGTCTTTTATAGTAGTAACTAATTCTCTCCCCCTTAGGGTGGAAAGTAGGCACACTGATGCTAGGTCAGCTCTCCGACTGAGCGCATCAACAACATGATTAGTATTCCCACTTCAGTACTCCAGGTTGAAGTGAAATTCTTCTAAGGAGTTCCTGTCACGGGGCCTGTCGGCCATTCAGCTTTGGCTGGGTCATGAAATGACTAACAACTGTGTTGTCTGTCTTGACCATAAACGGGGATCCCAGTAGATAATGCCTCCAAAGTCGTAAGCAATGAACGACAACTATTAGTTCATTCTCATGTTCGGCATAGCGCCGCTCTGCATCCTTCAGCTTCCGGCTCTTGTATGCTACAGGATGCCCGTCTTGTAGTAAGACCCCTCCAAGAGCATAGTCGGAAACATCCGTTTGTACCTCGAATAGCTTGGCCAAATCAAGAAGGGACAAGACGGGCTACTAGGCATAGCCGCTTTTAATGTGTTGAAGGCCTCCGCTCGCCTAGGACCCCAATCCTAAGGCGTGACCTTCTTGAGGAGTTCTGGCAATGGCAGTGCGATAGGGAGTAATTCTTCACAAATTGCCGATAGAAATTGCATTGGCCAAGGAGTTCCCTCAAGGCATGGATATCCTCGGGCGGTGGCCAATCTGTGATAGCTTGAATCTTTTGCTGGTCCATTTTGATCCGCCCTTCCTCAATGACATGTCCGATGAAGTCAATCTATTTTTTAGCAAAGGAGCACTTGGATAGCTTTGCATATAATTCGTGCTCCCGCAACCGGCTAGGACCTTCAGCAAGTGCTCCAGGTGTTCTTCCAGTGTTTGACTATAACCACAATGTCATCAAAATAGACCACCAAAAATTCGTCAATATACTCTCGAAAGACTTGGTTCATCAGGGTGCAAAATGTGGCTGGAGAATTAGTCAAGCCGAATGGCATAACCAGGAAGTCAAACGACCCATATCTTGTCACATAGGTCGTCTTGTGTTCATCGCCCTCAACAATCCGGACTTGCCAATACCCTGTCTTCAGGTCAATTTTCATGAACGTCATTGCACTCCCCAATCTATCGAACAAGTCTGCCATGTGTGGAATAGGATACTTGTTCTTCACAGTGATTTTATTTAGATCCTGATAATCCACATAGAGTCGTAGACTACCATCATGTTTCTTTTGTAAAAGCACATGGGACATATATGGGGACTTGGAGGGTACAACGATCCTTGCATCTAGCATCTCCGTAAACTGTCTATGAAGCTCAATGAGTTCGGGTTGGGACATTCTATAAGGCGCCTAGGAAGGTGGATTCGCACCCGGCACCAACTCGATATCATGGTCCACAGTGCGCCTAGGCGGAAGTCGCTTTGGCATCTTCTGCGGAATGACATCTTCAAATTCCAGTAGTAGCTCCTTTACAGGTGTAGGAATGAGACCCGATGAGCGTTCTACCTCTTCAATGCATAGGGTAGCCAATAATGTAGGTTCATGTCTCTTGAATCCCTTTTTCAGTTGCAAGGCCGAGACATTCTCAGCGGCCATCTTCACGGGCATGCACAGAATAATGCAGGGCTTGGCCCCATTTGTTTCCATCATTAGAAGCATGTCTGCATATGGTACGGGCATAGTGTTGGTTTTCCTCAAGAATTCCAGCCCAACTATCAACTCGAAGTCATCTATGATCACCACTTGCAAGTTGAATTTTCCTTCATAAGGACCCATCTTCATTGGTACTTCTTTGGCTATTCCACCCACTGGCTGAGGAGGTGAGTTGATAGCCTTTACATGACCTCTTCCCTTTACTACAACTATACCAAGGCTCTCCACCTGAGTTGAGGCCAAGTAGTTGTGGGTAGCACCTGTATCTATCATCGCCCAAATGGGCTTGCCATTTACCTTCAGTTCAACGAACATCAAGGTCCTTTCTTGTTTAAGAGGAGTTCCCTCATTCGTCTTCTTTTTCCCTTTCTTGGTGATTGGGCAGGGGTCCTTCTTCTTACAGATACCAACACTGTTTCCCGCTAATGTCTCAGAAATAGAACCAACAATAACATTGAAGGCATCGACTTGTTCGGTCTGCTCCGCATCATCTGCTTCGTCATCCGTTCCATCATCAAAAGCTTGATGGGCGTTCATCTGCGCATGTGGGCATTCATTATTATAATGTGGCCCGCCGCAATGACGGCATCCTGAAGGGGGATTTCTCCCCCGATAATTGTTGTTTGACGCAGCATTGTTGCTTCCTGAGGAGGAGCCTTGGATTTGGCTGCACTCCGATCTCCCCCACTTCTGCTAGGGCCACCGTTGTTAGGCTGGCCTCCTTTGTATCCCACTCGGACAGGCGGTTGAGTCCTATCCTTCCGAGTTTCCACTTGATAGTCCCCAAGGCATTTCGCTGCTTGGATTGCCTTGGGTATGGTATCTACCCTTTGTCTTTGCAGCTCCATGCGGGCATAAGGTTTCAATCCTTCCAGGAATGTGAAGAGCTTATATTTGTCCCCCATGTCGTGGATGTTCAACATGAGTGCAGAGAATTCTCGCACGTAGTCCCGTACTGATTTGGTCTGGCGGAGCTCCCATAGTTTTCTCCTTGCATTATACTCAACATTTTCGAGGAAGAACTGTAGGCATATGGCTGCCTTCAGTTCCGCCCATGTCTAAAGAGCATCTTCACCAGCCCTGACGGCTTCGTACTTCACCCGCCACCAGAGTTTAGCATCACCCTGAAGATACATGGAAACAATTTCTACCTTCTTGGCTTCTTCTAGGCCTCCCATGGCATCAAAGTACTGCTCGATGTTGAAGATGGAATTTTCCACTTCTTTAGCATTCCTAGCTCCACTGTATGGCTTTGTCTTAAGAATTTTCAGTTTTTGTGCCATGGGGGCGAGGTTCAAAGCACCCCCGAGTTGATTAAAGCGACATGTTTCACAGTTATTACAGTTTCTCTTATCAACATTGCATGATCATTGTGTGTTCTCTTTTAGTATATGGAACAATTGACTTATCTGATCATAATTTCAAGCAAGCTTTAACTAGCCTGGAATTGAGGATTACTATATTTCATCTATTGACATAGTTATTTTATAATTTCAGGTCACACAGTCTGATGTTCGATAATTTAGCGGGTGAGAGATTTCAATATGACGAAGAGTTGGAGAAATTAATTGAAGATTGTTATTCGTTAAGATTAGTTATATAATGACATTAGCTATTTACTTCAAACAATACAAGTTTATTTTTCAGGTACTGTGATATTAATATTTTGGATTAGTACTTTTTTTTGTTTGTTAAGATTTAACGAGATATACTATGATTTTATGAATTAATATTAACGTGTTTTGTTATATGCATTATATTTTGGTCGAATATAGTAGCTATTGTTCATGGTGGCTAAACTTACCATTATAGGTTGTGACTTTTAGCACCAATTTTACATGAATGGCGACTTAACAATAAAAGGATAAATTAAGATGTTTATACAGGGATATTTTGCATGTACTTGTATGTATATGATTTTTTATGCTAAAAAATATAAATTGCAGGTAGAAGTTGGCATTAACTCACTCATTTTGGCATGAACACTTTCGAATCATGTGAGTTCTTCTCTGTTTGTTTATGTAAACATATTCATTTGTATATAGCTAATTATAGTTATGGCATCATTGTTTTTGCTTCTATTTTTATGTAAATTTACTCTTAAAAATTTCTTCAGTTCTTTAATTAATTATTTGACTTCAAACTTATTATGGTAAAACATATTAAGACATGCATTGGTCGACTTTTTTACCAAATTATAGGAGTTGGGTAGCATTATAAGGCTGTAATGTGGGCCGGACCCAGGCCTAAACGGGCTTAAGTGGGCCAGGCCCAGGCCTAAATGGGCTCAAGTGGGTCGGGCCCAACCGATCCCAAACTTCATGGGCCTATATGTTGTAATCGGCCCGGGACGGGCCTAGACCCCTATGGTCCCAGGTTAAGTGGGCCGGGCCCCGGGCCTAAGTGGGTTGGGCTGTTTTTTTTAAAAAACTTTTTTATCTAAGGTAATTTCTTGTAAATTATATTATATAATTGTGACTTAAATCTTGTAATTCAAATTTAAACACAAAAATATTGTAAAGCGATATTCAAGGGAATGCGTTATAATTTTTATTATTATGACATTAACAAAAAATGAAAATATCTTTCTTAGTCTTCCTCCCCCCCAATGGATTGAGCACAACAAGGTGCTAATACCACCATTGAAAGGTAAAAAAACTAATTAAAATGTGCCAAAATACAAGTTAAATATTAATTTAAATTGTATCTCTTACAAATTTCATTAATCTTTCAAGGTCCGGAGGAATTTTCGTTGGTGATGGCGGAAAAGAAGCTTGTTCATCACCGCTTCCGGGCGAAGCAGCATCTTCCGCAAGTTCAACTAGCATTTCTTTGTAAGCTTCGTCTACCTCTGGTTGTAATTAAGCAAGTCCAAAGTTTCTTCGTTCCGAACGGAACCAATCTCTGAAGAGTACTGATTTTTTCAAGATCTCCCTCAATGACGCTCTATGATCACTGGGTTGAAGTCTTGCTTGACTGAAAGCGCTCTCCGATGCCACTGTTGAAGCTTGAATAATTAATATGTCTCAAGCCATCTTTGAAAGAACCGGATAGTGTTTTTCTTTGTCCTTCCACCATTCCAAAATATTAAAGGAGTCGTCGGGACTCACTTCTTCAAGTCCTTGCGACAAATAAACTTCAAGCTCATTTACTTTTGAACAATCACTAGCCGTGGAACCTTGAGAACGCCTGAAGTCCGCCCAAGCACTAAGTACTCTTACTCCCGCAGTTCTTTTAGATGATTGCGAACTAGAAGAAGTAGGAGTTGGAACATTTGGTCTAGCTTGATCTAGGGCAAGTTGGTAAGCATTATAAATAGTTAGAGCATTTATTTTAATTGAGGCTATTGCTTCCGGAAATGTAGACAATTCCTCATCTTCAAGTGCTAAACCATTATAAACTTTTTCTACCAAAATTAAGGACCTCCTAATTTTATAGTAGGATTTAACAAGGCAGCAACACCATAAATAGGGGAAATAGGGAAAAAATATTTTTTAAACTTTTGTCTCATAGAATCAATAGCAAGTTTATAAGTTACCCTACCCTCTGAAAATTGATTCATCAGGATAGCAAGTTCTGCAAATAAACTAAACAGTTAGAAATAGTAGGATAATATTGCCCAGATAATTCATTTGTAGCAATATGAAATTTTTCAAAGAATTCTACAAGTATTTTAACATTAGCCCAATCCTGATTTGTAAGGTGCTCATCATCATCAGCTACACGAGCATTAAACGTTGAGTTTATTGGGTTTCTATATTCATATGCAACAACTAAACTTTCATACAGGTAATTTCATCTAGTTGGACAAAGTTTATGAACCTTTATTTCTCTTAGGCCAAATTCATCATTTTAAAAATTCTCTAAGTTTATTTCTACGATTTGAATAAACATGCCAGTTAAAAGTCATTTTAACCTTTTCAATTTTAACATTTAAAATTCTCATATTATCACCGACAATTAAATGATAAATATGACAAATACATTTAACATGAAAAATATTACTAAATTCAGGATTTAGTGTAGTTGTAAGCAACGCTATAGAAAAAACAGACGCATAAATACACAAATACCAAGATTACAAAACACACTCTTGGGTTTGTTCAAAGGATTTCTCTTCTCCCACCTTTACGGTTGCTTTCTCTTTAAAATTCATAGAGATAATAATTTCTTCAAATTTCAAATTACTTTACTTAGTGGTAGTTTTTATTCCTTTTTCTTATAACTTATGATTTGTTGGCAATTTGGAGGATTTCTTTGGTGTATGGTTTTTTTTTCCTTTACGATCAAAATGTATGATTTTCAGGTGTTTAAATTAGATGAACTTTTTTAATTTTTTATTCTATTACTCATAATGTTTGAATAATATTTATGTAATTTTAAAATAAAATTATATTCAATGACATAGGATACACGCGCAATGCGCGTACCTTAAAATAATATATTTATATTAAAAGCACGAAGACCCTTAGCGAAATATCGTTCACCTTTTTTACCCTTGAAAACATAGAGTTCACATTGGACAATATAGTAATTTAAGTATTTCATCAATATTTAATAAAAAATGAACAATTTTGGAATATTCGCGATATTATTTGGTAAATTTTTGCCAGAATTATTTGTTACTAAATTTTGCTTTACTTATTTGTTATAATTTTTCTTCATGTTTCTTACACAAGGAAAATTAATAAATTTTCCCCCCTAAACTTTCTCTTCTCTTTACTCCAATGACTTCTTTTGTTTGCATCAATTATTTGGTAAAATTTTTCTTCACGTTTCTTACACAAGGAAAGTAAATATAAACAATTTCCTACACTTTAGCCACTTGGTTCAATCTCATTAACTGACCGTATTTGTATTTGACTTTCGTTAAATTCCCCACTCTTTGGAGTAGTAAATATTTGGTAATCTTTTTGTACACTAGAATAGTTAATTTTTTTCCTAAACTTTTACTACTTTGTTCAACTCTCAATAATGACTTTATTTGTCATACAAGGAAAGTAAATACGCACGTGCACTAGGAAATTTTGTAGTTAGATTGTCCACGAGCATATAATTTGTTTTATGTGTCAAATTGTGTACCAAAATATTTTTATAAGAAAAGCTACAATGTCATAACTTAATTGTCAAACTTTGCTATATTCCAACAACGCAATTTCAGGTTTTGTTTCTTTTACTAATACCAATATTTTTTGCTACTTCGTATTTTGCAAGTACGTTTGTATGCACCAAATTTTATTGTTGCATCAACAATTTATCTTTATTGTTGCATTAACAAATTTTTATTATATAAGTTTTATTTCATGTTTTGGACGTGGCTAATTTCACATCTCACGAAATTTACAAATTTAATACAGGTTATTGATCAATTGCAATTTATTCATCACAGAAAATCAGGTAGACATTCGATCTAAGTCTTATTACTTAAATAAGTATTGTTTTTTTCTTCGTTGTATGATTAAAAATACTTATTGCTATGCCATCTCAAGTTGCTTGTTTTAAAAAGAATTAAAAATTAGACTATATGCTTTAATTCTGTGTAATATTAATACTACATGATTTGCGTTATTTGCAATTGCCATTCTTGAATCACTCAGATTTCAACAATTACATCCGTTCAGGTAAATAATTTTTCTTATATAATAAAAATAACCAATTATTGAATTAGTCACTTTGATAACTTATAAAACTCTTATGCTTTATTTTAGGTACACCTGCAATGGTCAGTGAAAAGGAATTGTCAGACAAATATGTCCCAATAAATAGTCTAAGAGTATCTGATTCATGTTAGGTAATACGAGTGTTAGTGTTTGTAACGACCCGGTCAGTCGTTACGTAGAACTTGCATTATAATTACTGTTATTGCCTTGTCATAGGTGGATTATACTTTTTATGATGTGTTAGTGTTGGTAGGCTCAGAATCAGAATGGTTGTAGTGAGAATTTAGTCACTTAGTCTTTAAGAGTAGCCTTAAAGTGGGAGAAGTCAACTGAGAGTTGACTTATTGGTAAACGACCTCGGAATATGAATTTTATGGCTTAAATAGATTCGTTAGGTGATTTGGGACTTAGGAGTGTGTTCGGAATAATTTTGTGATGTCCGGTATAGAATTAGGCTTGAATTGACGAAAGTTAGTTTTTGGTGATTTTCGATCGGCAGTGGAAAATAGTCTATCAGGGTCGGAATGGAATTTTGAAAGTTGGAAAAGATTCGTAATGTCATTTTGGATATGTCTGCAAAATTTCAAATCAATCGGAGGTGTTTTGGATGGTTTCGGCATCGTTGGTGAAATTTAAGAATTTCAAAGTTCATAGGCTTGGATTCGATGTGATTTTGGTGTTTTGATGTTGTTTTTGGTGTTACGAGGGCTCGACTAAGTTTGAATGATGTTATGGGATGTGTTGGTATGTTTGGTTGAGGTCCCGAGGGCCTCGGGTTAGTTTCGGGTGGTCAACAGGGTGATTGTTGGATTGTGAACCAGCTGAATTGTTGGTGTTTCTGCAGCAGGGATTTACCCTATGCGTTCGCGGAGGTGGTCCCGTGTTCGCATAAGGGCTTTGAGATTCTGAGAAAATTCCTTCTATTCGTTCGCGAGCCTAGAGGTGCGAACGCGGTGAGTCGAGGGGTCTGGGCATTGCGAACGCGGGAGTAGAGGTGCGTTCGAGTAGAGTATAGGTGGTTGAGGGACCCTAGGCCCATTGGTTTATGCGTTCGCGGGCCTGGGATGCGTTCGCGAAGGTGGGGCTGGGGGAAGTTGTGCGTTCGCGGGATGGTATCCGCGTTCGCATAGAGGAAGATAAGGCCATTGGATATTTGTTCTATGTGAACGTGGTCGTTTTGGTGCGTTCGCGATGAGTAAAACCTGGACAGTATATAATTAAAACCCTCCGCGACCATAACCCACTTTCCCACCATTTTTGAACGGGAAGAAGCTTTTGAGTTGATTTTTAAGAGATGAAATCATTGTTCTTCATTGAGGTAAGGATTTTAGACCCTAAAACTCGATTATATGTGATTAAGGATCAAATTATCATCGTTTAATTTATGAAAATTAGTAGAAAAAGATGGAATTAGGGCTTGAGATTATGAGACCTTTAGGGGATGATTTGAGGGGTCAAACGAACTCCGATTTTAGAGTTTTTTATATGTACGGACTCGTGAAATGATGAAGAACATTTTGGTATAAAATTTGTCGAGTTCCGAGATGCGAGTCCAGAGGTCGGGTTTTGGCTAATTTCGGATTTTGTGCTAAAATTGGTATTTTTCAATTGGAATTCATTCCCTTAGCATAATTTGATGAGAAAGATCTGATCTTTATAGATTTGGAGCACTCGGAAGTTGATTCGAGAGGCAAGCGGGTTGCAGAGTAGGCTTTGGGCTAGTTTGAGGTAAGTAATGTTTTTAAATCCTGTCCTGAGGGTATGAAACCCCGGACTTTACATCCTTTCACGGATTTGGAGTGACGCACACACTGGATGACGAGTGTGGGGCGTGCATGAATTGGAAATTTGGAAAAATGTATCTTTTAGGCAACTATTGAGTTGCGAAACCGCTTTTAAAGCATATGGTTATTAGTATTACTATGTTTTGTTATACTTGGGCTGTAAGCCATGTTTAGAGCCTAGTGCCGATCTGTTTTAACCCCTTGAGGGCTATTTTACTGATATTTCTCACTTTGAAACTATGATTTTACACTCAGTCTTTCTTGTTAAATTGTTGACACTCTTATTTGAAAATATTACTATTTCTTGAAATGAGATACTATTTTGGGTCGAGAACCCCGTTTTATTTATGGCCCGAATGACATGTTGAGAATGTCTGACTGATTGAGGCCGAGGGCCAATATTGTGAGGATGTTATGATATGAGAGAGGCCGAGTGCCTGAGAGTAATTGATGCCATGATTTGGCTTGTGTATAGCGCTTGGGCTGTAGGAGTCCCTCCAGAGTCTGTACACAACCCCAGTAAGCGCAGGTACCTACTGAGTGCGAGTGCCAAGTGATGAGTTATTGGTAGGCATGAGTGATAGTTAGGTTGCCCGCGGGGCTGATACTGAGTGATGGTGAGGTGCTGAGGGAAATTGTTACGAGTGATGATTATGGCCCGAGGGGCAGTTTTATGATGATATTTTACTGAGTTTTGACTATGATTCATTTAATTTTTCAAACTGATATTACTGAGAGTTTTACTGAGACATATTGAAAATATACTTGTTTCAAAAGGATTTTATGGAAACTGGTTTTCGAACTTATGTATATTGTATTGAGACTTGATGTTTTACTGTTTTGTGGATTGGTGTTTTTGTGATGTGTGTTCATATACATCAGACTGTGATTTATTTTCATTACTACTGAGTTGGCGTACTCATCATTACTCCCTGCACCCCTGTGTGCAGATCNGGAAACTGGTTTTCGAACTTATGTATATTGTATTGAGACTTGATGTTTTACTGTTTTGTGGATTGGTGTTTTTGTGATGTGTGTCCATGTACTTCCGACTGTGATTTATTTTCATTACTACTGAGTTGGTGTACTCATCATTACACCCTGCACCCCTGTGTGCAGATCCAGGTACTGGTTCGGAGCAGTAGTCGTCCGAGCTCATTGTCATCAATGTTTGGGATTTCGAGGTAGTTGTCCAGCGTCCGCAGCTTCTCCGCTTCCCTTCTTCATTTAGTACTTAGTATTTGATTCATAGACATTATTATGACATTAGCAGAGTTAATTTATTTCTTAGATGCTCGTGATCGGTTGACTCCAGTCTTGGGGGATTTGTTTAGACTCTTAGATTATTATTGCGGCGTAAAGACTTAAAGAAATTATTTTATACTCTGTTTGCTGATTATTATTGATTTTCGAAATATTATAATAGATCAAATGTGTAGTTATGTGATGGTTGGCTAGCTTAGTTCCACGATAGGCACCATCACGACCTGTTAGGATTTGGGGTCGTGACAAGTTGGTATCAAAGCTCTAGGTTACATAGGACTCAACGATCATGAGCAGGTTTAGTAGAGTCTTGCGGATCGGTACAGAGACGTCTGTACTTATCTTCGAGAGGCTACATAACTCTTATTAAAAATCTCATTTTCTTGAACTCTTTCGTGTTATTCTATTGGTTCTTGAAATCTAAACTATTGTTGTTTCATTCTCTCACAGATGGTGATGACACGCACTACCGATCAGGATGACCAGACACCAGCCAGACCCACAAGGGGTCGAGGCCGCGGTGGAGTTAGGGGACCAGCCCGTGCAGTAGCCAGGACAGTACCACATGATACCCCTGTCATTTAGGATCAGGTTCCCGCCGAGGGTGCTCCAGCGGGACAGGCTCAGGCACCGGCAGTGCCTATTG
Source organism: Nicotiana knightiana (assembly GCA_005239525.1). Classification (NCBI taxonomy): domain Eukaryota; kingdom Viridiplantae; phylum Streptophyta; class Magnoliopsida; order Solanales; family Solanaceae; genus Nicotiana; species Nicotiana knightiana. The sequence goes on from ML378894.1 coordinate 90,716, forward strand.
TTATTCCGGGTCTTCAGGAGACCCTGGCTCAGATATTGACGGTGAGTACCAGTTTGACTCAGGCAGTTTCTATGTCTACTACTGCCAGTGCAGCTCAGGCCGGGGGAGGCGTTTAGACTCCAGCTGCCCGGACACCTGAGCAGGCTGTATAGGGTATTCAGGCACCAGGGGTAGTCCAATCCCAGCCGGTTGCCCCAGTTCAGGACTATGTTGTTCCAGTTATGCCCGAGGATGAGCAGCGTAGGCTGGAGAGGTTCAATAGACTTCAGCCTCCGACTTTCAGCGACACAGAGGGTGAGGATGCCCAAGGTTTTCTGGATAAATGCCAGAGGATACTACGTACTGCGGGTATTTTGGAGACCAGTGGGGTCTTGTTTGCTACATTTCAATTTGCTAGTGCTGCTTTCACTTGGTGGGAGGCATTTGAGAGGCGTAGGCCGGTTAGTTCAACACCACTCACCTGGAAGCAGTTCTCCACGATCATTTTGGAGAAGTATGTCCCTTAATCCCACAGAGAGGAGCTCGCAGGCAGTTTGAGCAGCTGCGCCAGGGAGAGTTGTCAATTACTCAGTACGAGATGAGGTTTTCCAAGTTGGCTAGACATGATTCTGAGTTAGTCCCTACTGATAGGGAGAGGATCAGGAGATTTGTAGATGGTCTCACGTATCAGCTTCGAATTTTGATGACCAGGGAGAGAGTGTCTGGAGATATATTTGAGTAGGTAGTTGACATTCCTCGGGACATTGAGTAGGTTTGTAGGCAGGAGCGTGAGGCCAAGAGGCCTCGGGGATCAAATAGCTTCAGTGGTGCCCCTTCTAGAGGACAGTTTCAGCACGGCAAAGGTCGTCCATTTAGACCTCCACAACCAGCTCGCCCAGCTTACAGTGGTACATCTTCGGGGTAGGGTCCCCGCAATTCTCATCGGGGACGTTCATCTTTTAGTGCCCTTCCAGCTCAGAGTTCCTCTAGAGCATCATCATATCAGGGTTCTTCTATGCATGGTTCATCCGATGGTTATCATGGTGTCAAGGGTTCTCACCAGTCTCCATCTCCAGATCTAGGTGGTTGTTTTGAGTGTGGAGAGTTCGAACATGGGTGGAGGAAGTGTCCTCGTCGTCTTGGTAGTTCATCTTAGCAGAGGGTTTAGCCCTCGACTTCAGCCCCAACCCCAGTCACATCACTACCTACCCAGGTAGCTAGATGTGGTAGTCAGGAAGCTATAGGCCGCCCTAGAGGGGGAGGTCGAGAAGGTGGAGGCCAACCACGTATTTATGCACTTCCAGCCAGGATGGATGCTATGGCCTCCGATGTAGTGATCGCAGATATGATCTCAGTCTGTTGCCGAGATGCTTTGGTTTTATTTGACCTTGGTTCTACATATTCCTATATTTCTTCATATTTTTTCCCATTTTCTGGATATGCCCTGTGAGTCTTTAGTTACCTATGTTCATGTATCAACTCCGGTGGACGATACTGTTGTTGTGGACCGTGTGTATCGTTCATGTGTGATATCTATTAGGGGTATGGAGAACCGAGTGAACCTACTGTTACTCAGTATGGTCGATTTTGATGTGATTCTGGGCATGTATTGGTTATCCATGCTATTCTTGATTGTCACGCTAAGATCGTGACCCTAGCTATGCCTGGAGTTCTGAGAGTTCAGTGGAGAGGGTCTATAGAGCATGTGCCTAGAAGAGTGATTTCTTATTTGAAGGCTCAGCGTATGGTTGAGAAAGGGTGTGAGTCTTATTTTGCTTTTGTGAGGGATGTTAGTAGTGAGACTCCTTCTGTTGATTCTGTTCCTGTGGTCCGTGATTTTCCAGACGTATTTCCTGTAGACCTTCCAAGCATGCCACATGACAAGGATATTGATTTTGGTATTGACCTGGTGCCAGACACCCAACCTATCTCTATTCCACCTTACCGCATGGCACCAGTGGAGTTGAAAGAATTGAAATAGGAGCTTCAGGAACTCCTAGATAAGGGGTTCATTCGGCCTAGTGTGTCACCTTGGGGTGCACCAGTGTTGTTTGTGAAAAAGAAAGATGGCTCCATGAGCATGTGTATTGATTATACACAGCGGAATAAGGTTACAGTGAAGAACCGGTATCCGTTGCCCCGTATTGATGACTTGTTTGACCAGCTTCAAGGAGCTAGAGTGTTCTCCAAGATTGACTTGAGATCTGGGTATCATCAGTTGAAGATTCAGGACTGACATTCCGAAGACTGCTTCATGAAATTGATTAACGGCGTGTTTCAGCCTTACCTTGATTCTTTCGTCATTGTGTTCATTGATAACATCCTGGTTTATTCTCATAGCCAGGAAGAGCATGATCAGCATTTGAGAGTTGTGTTACAGAGGTTGAGGGAGGAGAAGCTTTATGCAAAATTCTCCAAGTGTGAGTTTTGGCTTGGTTCAGTAGCTTTCTTGGGGCACGTGGTGTCTAGTGAGGGTATTCAGGTTGATCCGAAGAAGATAGAGGCAGTGCAGAGTTGGCCCAGACCGTCCTCAGCTATAGAGATTACAAGTTTCCTTGGTTTGGCGGGATATTTACTGTCGCTTTGTGGAGGGATTCTCTTCTATTGCTTCGCCTTTGACCAGATTGACTCAGAAGGGTGCTCCATTCAGATGGTCTGATGAGTGTGAGGAGAGCTTTCAGAAGCTCAAGTCAGCATTGACCACAGCTCCGGTACTAGTTTTGCCTACTGGTTTGGGTTCTTACACAGCCTATTGTGATGCTTCTAGGATTGGTTTGGGAGCGGTATTGATGCAGGACAGTAGCGTGATTGCCTATGCGTCTAGATAGTTGAAGGTGCACGAGAAGAATTATCCAGTGCACGATCTTGAGTTAGCTGCCATTGTTCATGCCTTGAAGCTTTGACGACATTATTTGTATGGAGTGCAGTGTGAGATTTTCACTGATCATCGTAGTTTGCAGTATCTACTGAGGCAGAAGGACTTAAATTTGCGTCAGAGGAGATGGTTAGAGCTTCTCAAGGATTATGATCTCACTATTTTGTATCATCCGGGGAAGGCCAATATAGCGGACGATGCTTTGAGTCGCAGGGCCGAGAGTTTGGGGAGTCTAGCTTACCTTTCAGCAGTAGAACGACCTTTAGCACTTGATGTTCAGGCTTTAGCGGGTCAGTTGGTGAGATTGGATTTGTCAGACCCTCCGTGTGTATTAGCTAGCACAACTTCCCGGTCTTCTCTTTATGATCAGATTACAGCTCGACAATATGATGATCCGCATTTGTTAGTACTTCAGGACAGGGTCCGACAAGGTGATTCCAGGGATGTGACTATTGGTGATGACAGTTTTATGAGGATATAGGGCCGTATTTGCATGCCCAATATGGATGGGCTTCGACAATTGATATTAGTAGAGGCCCACAGCTCGCGATATTCCATCCATCTGGGTGCCGTGAAGATGTATCAGGATCTGAGACAACAATATTGGTGGAGGCGGATGAAGAGAGATATTGTTGAGTATGCAGCACGGTATCTCAACTGCCAGCAGGTCAAGTATGAGCACCAGAGACCAGGAGGATTACTTCAGAGGTTAGATATTTCGGAGTGGAAGTGGGAGCGGATCACTATGGACTTCGTAGTTGGGCTTCCACGGACTTCGAAGGGTTTGACTCTATTTGGGTCATTGTGGATAGATTGACCAAGTCCGCACACTTCACTCCGTTGGTACTACTTATACTTCAGAGCGGTTAGCTGGTATGTACATCAGGGAGATTGTCCGATTACATGGGGTTCTAGTTTCTATCATTTCGGACAGAGGTACTCAGTTCACATCTCAGTTTTGGAGGGCCGTGGAAAGAGATATGGGTACGCAGGTAGAATTAAGCATAGCATTTCATCCTCAGACCGACGAGCAGTCGGAGAAGACTATTCAGATTTTAGAGGACATGTTGCGGGCCTTTGTGATTGATTTTGGTGGCTCATGGGATCAGTTTCTGCCACTAGCAGAGTTTGCATATAATAATAGCTACCAGTCCAGTATTCAGATGGACCTGTACGAGGCTTTATATGGTAGGAGGTGTAGATCTCCAGTTGGTTGGTTCGAGCCCGGTGAGTCTAGGCTATTGGGCACATATTTGATTCAGGATGCGTTAGAGAAGGTGAAGTTGATTCAGGAGCGACTTCGCACGGCGCAGTCTAGGCAGAAGAGTTATGCGGACCGGAAGGTTCGAGATGTGTCTTTTATGGAAGGTGATAAGATAATGCTGAAGGTATCACCCATGAAGGGTGTTATGAGGTTCGGAAAGAGGGGAAAGCCGAGTCCACGGTTTATCGGTCCTTTTGAGGTACTTCAGAAGGTTGGAGAGGTGGCTTATAGACTTGCCTTGCCACCCAGCCTATCGAGTGTTCATCCGATATTTCATGTGTCGATGCTCAGGAAATATGTTGGTGACCCGTCTCATGTGTTAGACTTCAGCACAGTCCATCTCGAGGGTGATTTGTCATATGAGGTAGAGCCAGTAGTAATTTTGGATCGTCAAGTCAGAAAGTTGAGGTCCAAGAATATAGCTTCAGTGAAGGTACAGTGGAGAGGTCAGCCAGTGGAGGAGGCTACTTGGGAGAGCGAGCGGGAGATGCAGAGCAGATCTCCTCACTTGTTTGATACTCCAGGTATGTTTCTAGACCCGTTCGAGGACGAACGTTGGGGAGAATGTAACGACCCGGTCGGTCGTTACATAGAACTTGCATTAATCATTACTGTTTTTGCCTTGTCATAGGTGGGTTATACTGTTTATGATGTATTAGTGTTGGTAGGCTCGGAATCGGAATGGTTGTAGTGAGAATTTAGTCACTTAGTCTTTAAGAGTAGCCTTAAAGTGGGAGAAGTCAACTGAGAGTTGACTTATTGGTAAACGACCTCGGAATGTGGATTTCATGGCTTGGATAGCTTCGTTAGGTGATTTGGGACTTAGGAGTGTGTTCGGAATAATTTTGTGATGTCCGGTGTAGAATTAGGCTTGAATTGGCGAAAGTTAGTTTTTGGTGATTTCCGATCGGCAGTGGAAAATAGGCTATCGGGGTCGAAATGGAATTCCGGAACTTGAAACAGATTCGTAATGTCATTTTGGATATGTCTGCAAAATTTCAGATCAATCGTAGGTGTTTTGGATGGTTTCGACATCGTTGGTGGAATTTAGGAATTTCTAAGTTCATAGGCTTGAATTCGATGTGATTTTGGTGTTTTGATGTTGTTTTTGGTGTTACGAGGGCTCGACTAAGTTTGAATGATGTTATGAGATGTGTTGGTCTAGTTGGTTGAGGTCCCGAGGGCCTCGGGTGAGTTTTGGGTGGTCAACGGGGTGATTGTTGGATTGTGAACCAGCTGAATTGCTGGTGTTTCTGCAGCAGGGATTTACCCTATGCGTTCGCGGAGGTGGTCCCGCGTTCGCATAAGGGCTTTGGGCTTCTGAGGAAATTCCTTCTATGTGTTCGCGATCCTGGAGGTGCGAACGCGGTGAGTCGAGGGGTCTGGGCATTGGGAACGCGGGAGTAGAGGTGCGTTCGTGTAGAGTATAGGTGGTTGAGGGACCCCCAGGCCCATTGATCTATGCGTTCATGGCCTGGGGTGCGTTCGCGAAGGTGGGGCTGGGGTAAGCTATGCGTTCGCGGGCTGGTAGCCGCGTTCGCATAGAGGAAGTTAAGGCCGTTAGATTTTTGTTCTATGCGAACGCAGTCGTTTTGGTGTGTTCGCGATGAGTAAAACCTGGACAGTATATAATTAAAACCCTCCGCGACCATAACCCACTTTCCCACCATTTTTGAACGGGAAGAAGCTTTTGAGGCGGTTTTTAAGAGAGGAAATCATTGTTCTTCATTGAGGTAAGGATTTTAGACCCTAAAACTCGATTATATGTGATTAAGGATCAAGTTATCATTGTTTAATTTATGAAAATCACTAGAAAAAGATAGAATTAGGGTTTGAGATTATGAGACCTTTAGGAGATGATTTTAGGGGCCAACAAACTTCGATCTTAGAGTTCTTTATATGTACGGACTCGTGAGATGATGAAGAACATTTTGGTATAAAATTTGTCGTTCGAGATGCGGGCCCGGGGGTCGGGATTTGGCTAATTTCGAGTTTTGTGCTAAAATTGGTATTTTTCAATTGGAATTCATTCCCTTAACATAATTTGATGAGAAAGATCTGATATTTATAGATTTGGAGCACTCGGAAGTTGATTCAAGAGGCAAGCGGGTTGCAGAGTAGCTTTTCGGGCTAGTTTGAGGTAAGTAATGTCTTTAAATCCTGTCCTAAGGGTATGAAACCCCGGACTTTACATCCTTTCACGGATTTGGAGTGACACACACACTGGATGACGAGTGTGGGGTGTGCACAAATTGGAAATTTGAAAAAATATATCTTTTTAGGCAACTATTGAATTGCGAAACCGCTTTTAAAGCATATGGTTATTAATATTACTATATTTTGTTATACTTGGGCTGTAAGCCATGTTTAGGGCCTAGTGTCGATCTGTTTTAACCCCTTGAGGGCTATTTTACTGATATTCCTCACTTTGAAACTATGATTTTACACTAAGTCTTTCTTGTGAAATTGTTGACACTCTTATTTGAAAATATTATTATTTCTTGAAATGAGATACTATTTTGGGTCGAGAACCCCGTTTTATTTATGGCCCGAATGGCATGCTGAGAGTGTCTGACTGAGTGAGGCTGAGGGCCAATATTGTGAGGATGTTATGATATGAGAAAGGCCGAGTGCCAGAGAGTGATTGATGCCATGATTTGGCTTGGTTATATCACTTGGGCTGTAGGAGCCCCTCCGGAGTCTGTAGACACCCCCAGTGAGCGCAGGTACCTACTGAGTGTCGAGTGATGAGTGATTGGGAGGCATGAGTGACAATGAGGTTTGCCCGCGGGGCTGATACTGAGTGATGGTGAGGTGTTGAGGGAAATTGTTACGAGTGATGATTATGGCTCGAGGGGCAGTTTTATGATGATATTTTACTGAGTTTTGACTATGATTCACTTCATTTTTCAAACTGATATTACCGAGAGTTTTACTGAGACATATTGAAAATATACTTGTTTCAAAAGGATTTTATGGAAACTGGTTTTCAAACTTATGTATACTGTATTGAGACTTGATGTTTTACTGTTTTGTGGATTGGTGTTTTTGTGATGTGTGTTCATATAATTCAGACTTTGATTTATTTTCATTACTATTGAGTTGGAGTACTCATCGTTACTCCCTGCACCCCTGTATGCAGATCCAGGTACTGGTTTGGAGCAGTAGTCGTCCGAGCTCGTTGTCATCAGCGTTTGGGATTTCGAGGTAGCTGTCCAGCGTCCGCAGCTTCTCCGCGTCCCTTCTTCATTTAGTACTTAGTATTTGATTCATAGACATTATTATGACATTAGGAGAGTTAGTTTATTTCTTAGATGCTCGTGATCGGTTGACTCCAGTCTTGGGGTATTTGTTTAGACTGTTAGATTATTATTGCGGCGTAAAGACTTAAAGAAATTATTTATACTCTATTTGCTGATTATTATTGATTTTTGAAATATTATAATAGATCAAATGTGTAGTTATGTGATGGTTGGCTAGCCTAGTTTCTCGATATGCGCCATCACGGCCTGTTAGGATTTGGGATCGTGACAGTGTTTGGGAGTGAAATAGTAAAAGAGTTCAACAATAAAACAAATCAAAGCACCCGAAAAATTGTGACATTAGTTGACGAGGAAGTAATTATTATTTTATATCAATAATAATATAGATTATTTCATGTCTTTTCATATTATAGTTTTAACCATCAGATTAACTTAAAGTGAAACTTTTTACACGAAACAAAAATTCACGCTACACTTTTTAATGGTTATATTCTGATGCGGAAAAATTATTTACAACAAAACAGGATCTGAAAAAACACGAAGTCTCTTAGTGAAATATTGATTGCCTTTTTTATGCTTTAAAAATAAATATTACATTGGACAAACCTGTAAAAATTTACTTTCCTAATATTTAGGATCTTGAAATAAATTATGATTTTAGTTATTAAATATCTCTTTATTTAACAAGGTAGGAAGTCCTAATATTTAGAGTTTTAAGTCAACCTAGATTTTATATATTACAAATTCTTTCCTTGAAAAGTTGTTTGTCCAAATACGAGAAAAAGAAAAATATGATTGATTATAATAATTTTGTAACGACCCGGCCGGTCGTTCCGTAGAAATTTCATTATTATTCCTGTTTTTGCCTTATCATAGGTTGATTATACTGTTTATGATGTGTTAGAGTTGGTAGGCTCGGAATCGGAATGGTTGTAGCAAGAATTTAGTCATTTAGTCTTTAAAAATAGCCTTATAGTTGGAAAAGTCAACTGAGAGTTGACTTATTGGTAGACGACCTCAGAATGCGGATTTTATGGATCGGATAGCTTCGTTAGGTGATTTGGGACTTAGGAGTGTGTCCGAAATATTTTTGTGATGTCCGGCTTGAATTAGGCTGGAATTAGCGAAAGTTAGTTTTTGGCGATTGCCATAGGCTATCGGGGTCGGAATGGAATTCCGATAGTTGGAACAGGTTCATAATGTCATTTTGGTTATGTGTGCAAAATTTCAGATCAATCGGAGGTGTTTTGGATAGTTTCAGCATCGTTGGTGGAATTTAGAAATTTTAAAGTTCATAGGCTTGAATTCGATGTGATTTTGGTGTTTTGATGTTTCGAAGGCTCGACTAAGTTCGTATTGTATTTTGGGACGTGTTGGTATATTTGGTTGAGATTCCGAGGGCCTCGGGTGGATTTCGGAAGGTTAACAGATCAATTTAGACTAGAAGAAAAGCTGTTGCATTTTTTTCACAGCAGCACGAACAATACTGCATGAACAGCACCGCGTGAATAGTACCGCAAAAATTATGGACAGTGTATATATAACGAGCAGTCCGAGTTTTCTTCCATTTTTGAACGAGATTTGAGCTTTTGGAGCGATTTTGAAGAGGGAAGACGATTGTTCTTCATTGAGGTAAGGATTTTGTACCCAATAACTCGATTATGTGATTAAGGACCAAATTAACAGTGTTTAATTGGGGAAAATCAGTAGAAAAATGTGAAATTAGGGCTTGAGTTTAAGAGGTCTTTTAGGGATGATTCGAGGGGTCAAACGAACTCCGATTTCAGAGTTCTTTATATGTACGGACTCGTGAGATGATGATGATCGTTTTGGTATAAAGTTTGTTGAGTTCTGAGACGCGGGCCCGGGGGGTCAGGTTTTGGCTAATTTCGGATTTTGTGCTAAAATTGATATTTTTCAATTGGAATTCATCCCCTTAGCATAACTTGATGTGAAAAATCTGAACTTGATAGATTTGGAGCACTTGGAAATTAATTCGAGAGGCAAGCATGTTGTGGAATAGCTTTTCGGGATAGTTTGAGGTAAGTAATGTCTTTAAATCCTGTCCTGAGGGTGTGAAACTCCGGAATTTACATCCTTTCACGGATTTTGGAGTGACGCACACACTGGATGACGAGTGTGGGGCGTGCACAAACTGGAAATTTGGAAAAATGTTCCTTTTTAGGCAACTATTGAGTTGCGAAACTGCTTTTAAAGTATATATTTTATAGTATTATCATGTTTTGATATATTTTGGCTATAAGCCATGTTTGGGGCCTAGTGCCGATCTGTTTTAACCCCTTGGGGGCTATTTTACTGATATTCCTCACTTTGAAACTATGATTTTACACTCAGTCTTTCTTGTGAAATTGTTGACACTCCTATTTGATGATATTACTATTTCTTGAAATGAAATACTATTTTTTGGTCGAGAACCCCGTTTATTTATGGCCCGAGTGGCATGTTGAGAGTGTCTGACTGACTGAGGCCGAGGGCCAATATTGTGAAGATGTTATGATATGAGAGAGGCTGAGTGCCTGAGAGTGATTGATGCCATAATTCGGCTTGTTTATAGCGCTTGGGTTGTAGGAGCCCCTACGGAGTCTGTACACACCTCCAGTGAGCGCACGTACCTACTGAGTGCGAGTGCCGAGTGCTGAGTGATGAGTGATAGTGAGGTTGCCCTAGGGGATGATGTTGAGTGACTGTGAGGTGCTGAGTGACTACTATTGAGTGATGGTGAGGTGCTAAGTGACTGATTACGAGTGATGATTTTTCCCGAGGGGCAGTTTAAAAATGATATTTTGTTGAGCTTTTGATTATGATTCGTTTCATCTTTCAAACTAATATTTTGGGAGTTTTACTGAGAAATATTGGAAATTATACTTGTTTCAAGGATTTTTTCTACGGAAACTGGTTTTCGAACTTATGTATACTTTATTGAGACTTGATATTTTATGATTTTGTGGATTGGTGTATTTGTCGCTGTGTGTTTCTTATTCTTCGGAATGTGATTTATTTTCATTACTACTGAGTTGGCGTACTCATCATTACTCTCTATACCTCTGTGTGCAGATCCAGGTACTGGTTCGGAGCAGTAGCCATCCGAGTTAGTTATCGTCAGCTTTTGGGATTTCGAGGTAGCTGTCCAGCGTCCGCTGCTTCTCCATTTTCCTTCCTTCATTAGTATTAGTATTTTATTCTGAGACATGATTTATGACATTAGTAGTGTTAGTTTTACTCTTAGATGCTCGTGATCGGTTGACTCCGATTTGTTTAGACAGTAGATTATATTATTATGTTTTCTTAAAGACTTAGAGAAAATTTTTGTACTCTGTCGCTCGTTATTATTGATTTTTGAGAAATTATATTAAAACAAATTTGTAGTTATGTGATGGTTGGCTAGACTAGTTCCACGATAGGTGCCATCACGACCTGTTAGGATTTGGGATCGTGACAAGTTGGTATCCGAGCTCTAGGTTACATAGGACTCAACGATTATGAGCAGGTTTAGTAGAGTCTTGCGGATCGGTACGGAGACGTCTGTATTTATCTTCGAGAGGCTGCAAAACCCTTAGGAAACATTCCACATTGTTGAGATCTTGTCGTGCGAATCCATTTTATTTATCCAAAAGCGTAACTCCTTGAATTCCTTTCATGTATTCGAATGCGCACGTGAGCGCTTGGTATCAGTTGTGCGTCGTCGGCTTGTGACTTGCATGGGTGAGATGTGATTTTTAACATGTTAATAATGGGCTAGTCGTAAGGACTTGAGGCCGGATTTTGTCTATGGCTTGAGTGTTGAGCACATGTGTTGGGGGACTTATATGTCTGTTTGTGTCCTTATTGATGGAACTTTGTGACTAGATGACTACATGGTGAGTGTGATCGGATGGTTAGATGTATTCGGGTTGTTTCATTGTGACCAAAATGAATTGGCGGGAGATGTGGAAAAAACCATTGATTATTTGACTTCTGTATTGAGTTAGAATATGGCTTCGAGTTATGAGTATTGAAGGACCTATCGTGTAGTTTAGTTGTGGAGTGAAATGGGTTTTCCTGTTATGTTCTGAGTTCCTGTGATGTCTTTTGAGCTGACCAATGCCCCAGCAACGTCTATGTATTTGATTGCCGGTGTATTCAGCTGTGTTATAACTCCTTTGTTATTGTATTTATTGATGGCATCCTACCGTACTCTCGTAGCTAGGGATAGCATACTCGTCATTTGATGATGGTATTACAAGTATATAGGGAGGAGAAGCTTTGTGCGAAGTTCTCCAAGTGTGAATTGTTGGCTCAGTTTAGTAGCATTCTTGGGACACGTGGTGTCCAATGAAGGTATCTATGTGGTCAGACGAGTATGAGTAAAGATTCCAGAAGCTCAAGAATTCCTTGGCTACATATCCAGTGTCAGTGTATCCATCAGCTTCAGGTTCTTATACCGCTTAATGAGATGTCTTGGGGGTAGGCAGTGGTTGTGTTCTAATGCAGTAAGGTATAATGATTGCATGATAGCTATGATTTTCGGAAGTGTATGGGGAGATATCATTCTGAGTTTAAGCAGGCAGGGGTATCTCCTGCAGGTTGTCCTGAGGTGTGTGACCCTTATGTTGATCTTTAGTAAGTTCTCTCTATCAGTATATGATGTATGTTGTAATTTTAGTTTAGATCACTTGTGGGAGTTGGCATGACCATTACAATGGTGAATGCGAGATTTGCATACGAGTTGAGGGTTAGATGGTCTGGGTCATATGAGCGTATGAAGGATGTAGTTGAATCCCACCACAGTATGGTAGCAGTGATAATGTGTGGGCATCGTGAGTTATTATTTGTCTTGATCCTTGGCTTTGAGCCAAGTGGGGGAGTTAGTTATTGATAAGTTGATTACACGATAATGTGTTGTATTGGTTTCGGTTCGAGGTATGTTGGTGAATCAGTTATTGCCCTGCAGAGGTGGAGTCTGGGAATGGCTCGAGTAATGGGAAATTGTTTGATACATGTCGTAATGTACCTTACGCATAATGGAATTTATTGAATGATTGAGTTGTACTTGAAAGGATAGTGTGTGCAGTGTATGAGTTTGATTATTGCTCCAAATGTGTGGATTACTTTCCTAGTATGTGGATTGTAAGCGGGGTTAGGTCGTTCTGTTTACTTCGTTAGTGTAATTGAAATTGCGTAGAGTGAATGACGTTCGAGAATGGTTCAGACGGATTTAAGGTTATATTTAGCGATTGAGGATCTTCAAGGTGTGAGAAGGGATAGAATTGAGATTTACGGGGAAGGTGTCAAGGCTTGTGGTGTATTTGCATTATCATGGATTCTATTCATCAGTATCAGGAAAGCGAAGGTAATGCCTTTAAATTCGCATGAAGTCTATTCTGGGTAAGTATTTTTGACGTGGTGCTCTAGGGATGTTTGAGAGAGTATTCAGCGGCTTATGAGCCTTAGACAGTATATTTTTTTATGCTCGGGTTTTGTGCGGTGAGTCGGGATTGAGAATTGCGGTATTATGGCAAGAAGAAGTATCAATTCGAAGGTAAGTCAGAAGGAACTTGGATAAATAGGATAGCTTGGTAGTACGTCAGATCGACATGATAAGGGATATGGTTAGTTCTTTGGGTGTTTATAAGGTAATGAGTTGTTACAGGTGTTTCTTAGCAATTCTCTTGGAATTTGGTGGCATGCGTAGCTTGGTTGGGTTGGAAGGATTCAGTCTTGGCAGTTTGGTGTTGTACAAATGTGATTCGGGAGTTCTTTATGGTTTCTACCATGGTTAGAGATGTATATTTCTACTGGCGTGAGGGCCATGTGATGTATAGCAATTTTTCTTCTAGATGGGATCAAATGGAAAGTTCTTGGCTAGTTGGGTACGTAGTTGTTTGTGGCTAGGAAGGGAGCATGAAGTTCTCATATTTATCATAGGATTGCATGGCGTATGCAGTATTTTGTGTATAATGGAGAGTGGCATATGTGAGGTCACGGTTCAGTTCTGGAAGGAAGGTCAGGACTGGAAGTTTCAGATGATTAGGTAAAGGATACCACTATTGGGTGGCTAGATGAGAGTATACATTCATTAAGGTCAATGTTTTTAAGGCAATGTGTTTGTATAAGGGTGCTTCATTGGTGTTACGACGCTCTCTTGTTGGATCGATTGCTGATATTCAAGGTTTCTTGGTGACACAGAGGAATTATGGGGGTATCCCTCGTGAAATGATAAAGTATTAGGGGCGTGTTATATATTTGAGTGGTGGAATTGGGATCAGATATGGTAATTGGTGCGCCTCATGGATTTTGAGACTGGGAGTTTTCATGAACAAATTATTTTTGTAGTTGTGAACTACGAAGATGCGGGAAAAGCTAGTCAGGTGTTAGTATAGGTCATGATTCAGTCATTATGAACCTTTGGAGAGTTATATACCTGTCGTGGATGACCAGAGTTGATTTAGCATATAATTATTGGTAGGCCAGTATGGGTGTGTGTTCTACACCGAGTCGGAATTGTTGACCCCAAATTGCTATTGTTGAGGGATGTACCATTTGATTGTCACTGAGCTTATTCGTGTTTTGGAGTGATCTATGAGTTACCTTTCGGTGTTTCAAGGAGTTGTGATCATTGGTTATATATGTGCATAGGGTGTAGTTCTATCAGGGCTTTATAGCGAGATTTGAGTACGGTAAGTAATTGGGTGTTTCAGGATTGAAACGTGTTGGTTATGTTCTTTCTGGTTCGGGTGGCATGGTATCGTCCGATTTCCCCATGGTTATGGCAATGCACTTTGAGTAGTCGATGTCGAATTTCGCATGGTTATTGATTTTGAGCAAGGTGGCTTGGAGTATGTCATGTGGTCCAGCGGTTGGATGGGATCACGTTTTCAGCTCAGTTAGGTAGAGGTATGATCCTTGGTGTTGTATTTGTGTGATATGGTTTCACTATGTGTATCAGGATTTTATCATGATGTGGTAATGTCAAGAGTAATGGAAGGATAGTCCTCTCGTGTGAGTCTTCTCTATTTTATGAATTGAGCTCTTGGGATGTTGTTATTGAGTGCACGAGTTGCACAAATTATGGCTCTAGAAGGTATTGATGCTGATCGGATGAATGGTTGCTGGTTTCTACGTGTTTCTTTCAGCATCGGCACTATATGAAGGTGTTTAAGCGAGGTTTTGTTTGATAAGAGGTTATTTACCGGTATTGGGTTGTTATGAGCAGCGATTGGGATTAGGAGCCATCGTTATGAGTGTTGAGTCATGTGGTATATTATGTGATTTCATCTTGTGTTATGGATATGGCTTGATACAGCGTGTTCAGACTATTTCAGCTTATAGTCGTGGACATTTGATCTTGTGAATGGACTCAAAAGTGGAAATTTAGTTCTAAGGTTTATGGGTCAGGATTGGATTTCGAAATTTCAATTGTGTTGTGCTATTAGACCTATATGGGATAGAGTGACGTGGGATCACCTCCGAATATGTGCATGGTAGGTTACACAACAATTTTGGTGGTGTTTGGAACAACTCTAGGCACGTTCGAGGACGAACGTGTGTTTAAGTGGGGGAGAATGTAACGACCCGGCCGGTCGTTCCGTAGAAATTTCATTATTATTCTTGTTTTTGCTTTGTCATAGGTTGGTCATACTGTTTATGATGTGTTAGAGTTGGTAGGCTCGGAATCGGAATGGCTGTAGCAAGAATTTAGTCATTTTAGTCTTTAAAAATAGCCTTATAGTTGGAAAAGTTGACTGAGAGTTGATTTATTGGTAAATGACCTCGGAATGCGTATTTTATGGCTCAGATAGCTTCGTTAGGTGATTTGGGACTTAGGAGTGTGTCCGGAATATTTTTTTGATGTCCGGTGTAGAATTAGGCTTGAATTGACGAAAGTTAGTTTTTTGCGATTTCCGGCCGGCAGTGAAAAATAGGCTATCGGGGTCGGAATGTAATTCCGATTGTTGGAACAGGTTCGTAATATCATTTTGGTTATGTGTGCAAAATTTCAGATCAATCGGAGGTGTTTTGGATAGTTTCGACATCGTTGGTGGAATTTAGAAATTTTGAAGTTCATAGGCTTGAATTCGATGTGATTTTGGTGTTTTGATGTTTCGAAGGCTCGACTAAGTTCGTATTGTATTTTGGGACGTGTTGGTATATTTGGTTGAGATTCCGAGGGCCTCGGGTGGATTTCAGAAGGTTAACAGATCAATTTAGACTAGAAGAAAAGCTGTTGCATTTTTTTCACAGCAGCACGAACAATACTGCATGAACAGCACCGCGTGAATAGTACCGCAAAAATTCTGGACAGTGTATATATAACGAGCAGTCCGAGTTTTCTTCCATTTTTGAACGAGATTTGAGCTTTTGGAGCGATTTTGAAGAGGGAAGACGATTGTTCTTCATTGAGGTAAGGATTTTGGACCCAATAACTCGATTATATGTGATTAAGGACCAAATTAACAGTGTTTAATTGGGAAAAATCAGTAGAAAAAGGTGAAATTAGGGCTTGAGATTAAGAGGCCTTTTAGGGATGATTTGAGGGGTCAAACGGACTCCGGTTTCAGAGTTCTTTATATGTACGGACTCGTGAGATGATGGGGATCATTTTGGTATAAAGTTTTTCGAGTTCCGAGACGCGGGCCCGAGGGTCGGGAGTTGATTCGAGAGGCAAGCGTGTTGCGGAATAACTTTTCGGCTAGTTTGAGGTAAGTAATGTCTTTAAATCCTGTCCTGAGGGTGTGAAACTCCGGACTTTACATCCTTCCACATATTTTGGAGTGACACACACTGGATGACGAGTGTGGGGCGTGCACGAACTGAAAATTTGGATAAATGTTCTTTTTTAGGGAACTATTGAGTTGCGAAACTGCTTTTAAAGTATATATTTTATAGTATTATCATGTTTTGATATATTTGGGCTGTAAGCCATGTTTGGGGCCTAGTGCCGATCTGTTTTAACCCCTTGGGAGCTATTTTGCTGATATTCCTCACTTTCAAACTATGATCTTACACTCAGTCTTTCTTGTGAAATTGTTGACACTCCTATTTGATGATATTACTATTTCTTGAAATGAAATACTATTTTTGGGTCGAGAACCCCGTTTATTTATGGCCCGAGTGGCATGTTGAGAGTGTCTGACTGAGTGAGGCCGAGGGCCAATATTGTGAGGATGTTATGATATGAGAGAGGCCGAGTGCCTGAGAGTGATTGATGCCATGATTTGGCTTGTTTATAGCGCTTGGGCTGTAGGAGCTCCTCCGGAGTCTGTACACACTCCTAGTGAGCGCATGTACCTACTGAGTGCGAGTGCCGAGTGCTGAGTGATGAGTGATTGGGAGGCATGAGTGACAGCGAGATCACCCGAGGGGCTGATGTTGAGTGATTGTGAGGTGCTGAGTGACTGTTATTGAGTGATGGTGAGGTGCTGAGTGACTGATTACGGGTGATAATTTTGCCCGAGGGGAAGTTTAAAAATGATATTTTGCTGAGCTTTTGATTATGATTCGTTTCATCTTTCAAACTAATATTTTGGGAGTTTTACTGAGAAATATTGGAAATTATACTTGTTTCAAGGATTTTTTTTTACGGAAACTGATTTTCGAACTTAGGTATACTTTATTGAGACTTAATATTTTACGGTTTTGTGGATTGATGTATTTGTTGATGTGTGTTTCTTATTCTTCAGTCTGTGATTTATTTTTATTACTACTGAGTTGGCGTACTCATCATTACTCTCTATACCTCTGTGTGCAGATCCAGGTACTGGTTCGGAGCAGTAGCCATCCGAGTTCGTTATCGTCAGCTTTTGGGATTTCGAGGTAGCTGTCCAGCGTCCGCTGCTTCTCCATTTTCCTTCCTTCATTAGTATTAGTATTTTATTCTGAGACATGATTTATGACATTAGTAGTGTTAGTTTTACTCTTAGATGCTCGTGATCGGTTGACTCCGATTTGTTTAGACAGTAGATTATATTATTATGTTTTCTTAAAGACTTAGAGAAAATTTTTGTACTCTGTCGCTCGTTATTATTGATTTTTGAGAAATTATATTAAAACAAATGTGTAGTTATGTGTTGGTTGGCTAGCCTAGTTCCATGATAGGCGCCATCACGACCTGTTAGGATTTGGGGTCATGACAAATTTATTGTAATATTGATGTTCGATATAATTTATATTGCTGATCGAATCTCACTAATGGGTGATCAATGTAATTCAGCTAAAATATTACATATTAAATTATTTCTTTATTTAAAACTTATAATGAGCTAATATTAACAATTTGAATCAACAAAAAAATCATAATAATAGTATTTTTGGTTGTATGTAAATTATAACTACAGTTGAATATAACAACTGTAATTATTGACAAACTATTATCGTATGTACGAAGTCTTAATATTTAAAAATTTAAAATTAATATTATATGGATAATTAATATATTATTATTTTCGATGATGACCACTTATCGGAAGGTTTTCTTTTCCTTTCCATAAATAGGCTTTCCCAACGACAATAGGGATTCTTACTTATTTTTGCATGATTTGGAATTGGAGTGATAAATACATATTTACTTCAAAATCTTAAATAATAATTTATTCAAAGTTTACATTATAGTTTTAACCAATACAATTATAGCTTTGTTTAGTTAATCAGATTGCATTGCACAATAGTCTATGAATCTTCACTTAATTTTAACACAAAATAATAAATTTTAATTACATGTAATTTATCACATCACCTTTAATATGAAATAAAAAATAAAGCAAGAAATAAAAATCATTATAGAATAATGAAGGTGGCAATTACACCCAAAGAAAAAAACTACTAACTTTTACTTTACAGCTGAAGTAATCATAGGCTACTTTCTACTGTTCTTTAATTTTTATTAAATTATAAATACACTGTTCAGTATTATAGTTAAATAATTTTAAAAATTGTATATCCATTAAATTAGGGTTCACGTGCAAAGTGCGTACCCTAAGACTAGTATTATATTAAAAGCACGGATGGTGTTAGCAAAATATCGTTCGTTTTTTTACCCTTTAAAAATGAGTTTCACACTAGACAAAATAGTCATTTAAATTATTTTCCTTATATTTAGAATTATCTCCCTAATATTTAGGAATTCGAAATTAATTCAACTTAGTATTGAAACGATATGAAAACCCTAAAAATAAGGGTAAGAGTTTTAGAATAAAAGGACTACAACACACAATGAGTTAATTGAATACGTAAGAAAGATTTTAAGAAGTTTTGAATTTAAATGCAAGGAAAGATTTTAATATAAAATAGCTAAAATAAAATCGATAGTGAGCAATTGTGTGCTCCACAAATTTGTTCAGTCTGGTTTTGAGGGTCTTGAACGAAGCAATTGAAGACCATTGAGCTATTAAGTATTCTGACAATGAGTTATATCTTTTCTGTAATTCTTCGTCTTCTTGTGTGCCCTAGTTTTTATTACAGTAGAAGAATTCATTTATTTTATAAGTATCTGATGTACACACAGTAGAAGTTCTGAAAGATATTCCCAAGTAGCTTGAGCAGAATCAATATTTGTCCATTTCACCAGCACTTACACGACAACTTTGTTACCCATCTTCACCATTCTTCTTGCTAGGACGTCTTCAGGTAATGGACAGTAGGGACTAGAAAGGTGAAATACAGGAGGATGATTGATGACACCAGGATATGGCACTTTTTCAGTTGAGATACATGAAAAGTGTGGTGGATTGACATCAGCATGTAGTAGGAGCTTGTAAGCAACAATTCCAACCTTAGCATCAATAGGATAGGGGCCATCATACTTAGCAACTAACTTATTGAATGGCCTAGTGGCAACTGAAATTTGTCTGTATGGCTGCAATTTGAGATACACCCAACACCCTACTTCAAAGCTTCTAGCAGACCTATGCTTGTCAGCTAAGTCCTTCATTCTCTGCTGTGCTCTCAAAATGTGGAACTTCAGTAGCTGAACAATAGCTTCTCTAATAGAATATATGAGTCCACCAAATTATATAGAGACCACGTCCTATATAGGTTTCCACAGATAATGCTAATGCAACAATAAGTAAGTGGAACAGAGAACTTTTACGTGGAAAAATCCCTGCTCAATGGGATAAAAACTCACGATCTACACTGGTAGGATTTCAACTTTACTATGAGCTTATATTAAAACCTATGCAACCTAGGAATTAAACTCTTAATCCCTCACTAACTTGTAATACACCTATTACAAGCCACTTTGCAATACACCTATTACAAAGACTTCAACTCATGACTAACTCTAGTCACGACACAAACACTTAAGGTTTATGGTTTACAAAGGGTTCTTAATTAATGTTTCTAGATAAGCAAAGTAGGAATTACAATGAAGAACAATTACAAAGTTACAACTCAACTAAGGACATACAAGAGACTTGTTGTAGGAACTGGTCCGTAGTAGTGTTGTACTTTTTCTTGATGCACTTGAGAATTGATTGCTTGATTGTCAGATGCTTGGAATGCTTGAATCAAAACTCAAGTGTTCTAGTAATGTTTTGTTGTATTGTTTATTGTTAATACAACTTGTATGACATCACTTGAATGATGTAATCACTTGGTTGGTACAAGGTCCTTCCCAATGAGAAGTGACTGATGCACTATACAGTACTATTTGCGTGTACAGTGCAGGTAATTACTTTTCAGCTGTGGAGAGTTGACTTCGTACTGTTGCCAGGGAGAACCAAGGGGATCAGGTCCCTGAGTTGATTCTTTATCTTCTGAATTCATAGCAACTCTCATTAGCTTGAGTCCAATGTTTGAGCTGTGTACCAAGTGTATTCCCAATCATGTGCTTTGAACATCCACTGTCCATGAACCATTGTTGACTGTTTCCTTTCATTGTTCCCTGCACAAGGAGATCAAGGGTTAGATTTAGGAACCCAAACAAGTTTGGGTCCCTTATAATAAGGAAAATGATGAATAAGTTCTCTTCTAGTCCATGCATGTAACATGCGCTTTTTATGGGTGACACCTGGTTCTCTTTCAGCAGTTACTCTTTCCGCAAGAACTTTGTTTTTCTGAAGAGACTGAACCCTGGCTTGGGAATTTTCTTTGAAATGTCTATTGTTCCCACAGTGGGTACACAACCAATCATCAGGCACAATAACGTACTTGCTATGAGGGTTATAAGGAGTTCTCTCCCTTTGAAACCCTATTCCCTGCCTGTTTCCACCATTGTTAACGTACATGGTAGTAATGGCATCTGAGGACCAGGTCCACTTAATAGACTTCTCAATATCACTTTTTAATCTTTCCAATTCTGCTTGAAGCTGTCTATTTTTCTCAAGTTCAGCACACAAACTAGTTTTTACAGCATTTAACTCGTTTTCAAGTTTAATATGTGCCTCACTAGCAACTTCCTTTTACTTTTTCAGATTCCCAAGCCTACTTTCATCTTTGAGTTCCTCTATTGTTTCCTTTAAGTCTACAATCACCACTAAGAGGTCATCACTTTCCTGTACAATAATATCCACTTTCTCCACTAAGGCATCTTTTTCTTTACTAAATTCTCAATGGTCTTTTTTAAGTCAACTACTACCTCCATCAAATCATCTCTGTCGTGTTCTACACTAGTGATTTTCTCAGTTAGAGCCTCCTTTTCATTTTTCAGATTAACTATAATTTCCTTCAAATCAACAAAACAAACTACCACGTCATCTCTAGTTTGCTCAGCATCTCCTAATTTCATAGTTAAGGCATCCTTATCATTTACAAGACTATGGTAAGCATCAATTAACACATTAGCTAGTGACATGAGTTTTTTTAGAAGAGTAGGACTTTAGATTTCTCTGAACATCCCGAAAATTTACCTCATCATTGTCATCGTCTTCATCATCATCTTATTGAGCCATCAAAGCAAATATTGAGTCATACTCATTTGCTTCACTTTCAACTGCCATCATTGAGTTGTCACCTACATCATTTTCTTCTTCAGAATCACTGAAAGAATCTCCCCATGCTGCAAGAGCTTGCTTCACAACTTTGTCAGCGGCGTTCTTTCTTTTGAAGCGTTTATTAGGAATCGGGTTCCTCTTGGCTGCTTTGTCCGAATTGTGTTTGAAGTGTTCTTGCTTTATGAGAGGGCAATCCTTGACGAAATGCCCTGGCTTTCCACACTTATGACAGAGGTCATAATTCTTTGTCTTGCTAGAACTACCCCTATTTGGTATACCTCCATTCCTTCGACCCATTTTCTGAAACCTTCTGGTTAAGTAAGCCATGTCACTATCCTCGCCACTTGAGTCATTGCTTTCTACCGTGAGTACCAGGTTTTTTTCCTTCTTTGTTCTCTTCTTTCACTGTCCTTCTTCTTCTTCTTCTTCTTCTTCTTCTTCTTCTTCTTCATTTCATAAGTTTTTAAATTCCCAACCATCTCATCTATAGTCCGCGCCTGCAAATCCTTTGCTTCAGTAATGACGTTCACCTTACTCTCCCAGGAACTGGGCAAAACACTGAGAATCTTCCTCACGAGCTTGTTCCTAGGAATGATTTTACCAAGTGATTGTAGATCATTTATGATGGAAGTAAATCGAGTGTGCATATCTTGAATGGACTCATCGTCCTTCATTCTGAAGAACTCATACTCAGTAGTGAGCATGTCAATCTTAGATTTCTTTACTTGAGTAGTTCCTTGGTGTGCTATTTGTAAAGCTTCCCATAACTCTTCGACAGATTGGCAAGCTGAAATCCTGTTGTATTCATCAGGACCTATACCACACACCAAAAGTTTTTTGGCACGAAAATTTTTCTCCACAGCTTTCCTGTCGGCATCATTGTATTCTTTACTCGTCTTAGGCACTGTCACAACAGGATCTCCGACCTTATTTGTAGGGAAATAAGGACCATCACATATGACATCCCACAGCTCAGAATCTTCAGCCATGATAAAGTCATGCATCCTTGTCTTCCACCACCCATAATATTGGCCATTGAACCTGGGTGGTCTATAGGTAGACTGATCCTCTTCGAAGTTTGATGGAGAAGCCATGAGGATCCTTTCTAGGTGTTAACCTGATAGAAAGAACCCACTCTGATACCAATTGATAGAATATATGAGTCCACAAAACTATATAGAAACTAGGTCCTATATAGGTTTCCACAGATAATGCTAATGCAATAGTAAGTAAATGGAACAGGGAACTTTTACGTGGAAAAATCCTTGCTCAATGGGATAAAAAAACCATGACCTACACTGGTAGAATTTCAACTTTACTATGAGCTTGGATTAAAACCTATGCAACCTAGGAATTAAACTTTTAATCCCTCACTAACTTGTAATACACCTATTACAAGCCACTTTGCAATACACCTATTACAAAGACTTCAACTCATGACTAACTCTAGTTACGACACAAACACTTAAGGTTTATGGTTTACAAAGGGTTCTTAATTAATGCTTCTAGATAAGCAAAGTAGGAATTACAATGAAGAACAATTACAAAGTTACAAATTAACTAAGGACATACAAGAGACTTTTTGTAGGAACTGGTCCGTAGTAGTGTTGTACTTTGTTCTTGATGCACTTGAGAATTGAATAATTGATTATCAGATGCTTGGAATTCTTGAATCAAAACTCAAGTGTTCAAGTAATGTTTTGCTCTAATGTTTATTGTTAATACAACTTGGATGACATTAATTGAATGATGTAATCACTTGGTTTATACAAGGTCCATCCTAATGAGAAGTGATGGATGCACGGTACAATATTGTTTGCGTGTATAGTGCAGGTAGTTACTTTCTAGCTGTGGAGAGTTGACTTCGTACTGTTGCTAAGGAAACCCAAGGGGATCAGGTCCCTGAGTTGATTATTTATCTTCTGAAGTCATAGAAACTCCCATTAGCTTGAGTCCGATGTTTGAGCTATGTACCAAGTGTGTATCAGGTTCCTTATCTGGTTCTTGACAATAAGTTTGTTAGATCATCAAAATATAAAGCTAAGGTACTATAAACCCATAATTCTCTAGCAGCTAATGATCGTTCAACCATCTTTTATGTAGCTTCATCAGCTAGATAAGGGAGTGAGAACTGCATTTAATAACAGTGTGATATGTGGTGTTATACCACCATTCAACCAATGGTAAGTACTTAGCCCAATCATGAGGATTATCAGAATAAAACACCTGAGATAGGTCTCTAATGTTCTGTTTAAACCTTCAGTTTGCCCATCAATATGAGGGTGATATAAGGTAGATCTCTATAGCTGAACCCCTTGCAAAGAAAACAATTCCTGCCAAAAATTGTCGAGAAACACTGGATCTCTATCACTTGTAATTGTAACAGGCCATCCATGTAGTTTGTAAGCATTATCTAGGAAGGATTGGGCCACTCTCTGGGCAGTGTATGGGTGTTGCAGGATCATGAAATGCCCATAATTACCGAGTCTATCCGCAACAACCAGAATAACATCCTTACCATGAGAGTTAGGAAAGCCCTCAATAAAATCTAAGCATATGTACGTCCAGACTCCATCAGGAATAGGAAGTGGTTGTAGCAGACCAGGATAAGCAGCATCATCATACTTGTGCCTTTGGTATATATCACACTTGTTAATGAAGTCCTTTATATCTGCAACCATTGATTTCCAGTAGAAAAGAGCTTGCAACATCTTTAATGTAACATCCATACTAGAGTGTTTAGAATGTATAGTGGAATGCCATAAACCAATGATGGTTGTTCTGAGTTGTTGGTCAGTACCTACCACCATTCTACCCTTCCACATTAATTGCTCATTGTACCAGGTGAATGATTTATAAGGCTAGTTCTATAACTTAGCAATCAGCTCTTGCAGATGATCATCAGAAGTCCAAGTTGCTTTAATCTGATCATATAGTGAATCCTTGACAAGGCATCAGCAGCTTTATATTCAGCTCCCTTCTTGTACTCAATCAAGAAATCAAAAGCCATCAACTTTGAAAGTCAGTATGGATATGTTGCTCCAATAAGTGTTTTAAAGATTTTTTGATCAGTTTTGACGATTAATGATCTTCCCAAGAGATAATGTGACCATTTGGTGACAAAAAATATGAGAGCTAATAGTTCCATATTACAAAAAAAAAATTGCTTAGTGTCTAGGTGTTAATGATTTGTTGATGTAGGCTATAGGGTGCGCTTGTTGCATGAGTACAACTATTATGCCCTTACCACTTGCACCAATCTCCACCAAGAAGGGCTTTGAGAAGTTAGGTGTTTCCAACACAGGGGCAAAGATCAATGCTTGTTTTAGCTTACCAAAAGCTGCAGTGGCTTTAGAGTTCCACGTTTAGCCATCCTTCTTGAGTAGGTCATGCAATGGCATGCAGATGGCTCCATAATCCTGTGTAAACCTTTTATGATACCCTTCAAAAGCTAGGAAGCCTCTTAACTGTTTGACATTAGTAGAGATAGACCACTGTTCTATTTCTACAATTTTCTTAGGATCTGTAGAGACTCCTGATGAAATGGCCTAGATACTCCACCTTAGAAACTCCAAATGCACACTTAGACATCTTATCATACAAATGGAATCTGTGCATTAGTTCAAAAATATCTTTCACATGTGCAATATGATCAGACATACACTTGCTATATATTAGAATATCATCAAAGAAAACTAATATTGTGTTCCTTAGCAATGGTCTGAAAACTGAATTCATGAGATTTTGGAAGGAAGATGGAGCATTGGTTAAGCGAAATGGCAGAACCAGGATTTCATAATGAACCTCATGAGTTTTAAAAGCTGTTTTATTAGAATCACCTTCAGCTATTCTTAATTGATGATATCCTGCTCTAAGATCAATCTTAGAAAACACCATAGCCCCTCCAAATTCATCCAACAAATCTTCTATAATAGGTATAGGAAATTTATCTTTAATAGTGACTTGATTCATTTCCTTGTAATAAATATATAACCTCCAGCTTCTATCTTTTTTTTTTCAACCAACACAAGTGGTGATGCCTATGGACTTGTGCTATGTTGTATAACTCATTGATCTAACATCTCTTATACTAAATTCTCTATGATGTCCTTCTTGACCCCAGGATACCTATGGGGTCTTTTGTTGACTGGATTTGCCCCTTCAACCGATGGTATTCTATGATCAAAATCACCTCTGTGAGGTGGAAGAGTGCTAGGCACAACAAAGATGCTGGCATATTGCTCAAACAACTCAGATAGTTCTGGGGCAATTACTTCTCCTTGTGCAGCCTGAATGTTATGGAAAGAAGTACCTTCCTCCTCACTAGTTGTTACAGTTAGCATAAAGAACTGAGTACTTCCTTTTTCAATTTTATTTATAGTCTTAGCTTTAGTTGATTTAAGCTGATTAGTTGTCCCTCTTAGAACATGCTTTTTGCCTTGATACATGAACTCAATGGTCCTATTTTTGAAATCAAGTAGGATTCTACCCAAGGTATTTGGTCATTTTACTCATAAGACAATATCTACATTCCCTAATGGGAAAAGCAGGAAATCAGAGTGGTACCTTGTAAGAGCCATTGAAGATTTCTGCAGACTGAGGCTGTATGCACCTTATTTCCATCAGCTATACTTACTGACTCGGCCATAATGCTGCTTGCTTGACACCCTAACTTCTGCGCTATGTCTTGGTCAATGAAGTTGTGTGTGCTCCCGGTGTCAATAAGAACTTGCAGAGGTTTCTTCTCATGGTATCCAATAACTCTAATAGTCTGATAACTTGTTACACCAGTAAAGGCTTGCAGTGATATAGTCATGAGTTCATTTGTCCCCTCCATAATCTCCTACAGAGAACCTTCTCCTGTCTCATTACAACTATATTTTCATCAACAACCTCCACCATACAGATCTGCATATTTGAGTTTCATTTATGTCCTTGGAAATACTTCTCATCACAGAAAAAACAACGACCCTTAGACCTCTTATCATCCATTTCTGTTGCAGTTAACCTTCTCTATGGAATTCTATATCTATTCTGTTGGGATTTAATTTGCTTCTTGAATGCAGGTTGAGGAGTAGAAAATCTATGGAAATTATGTGGCCTATAGTGATTTGGAGTAGGTAGCAGACCACCCTGAGCTGACTTACTCACAGGTTTCAGTCCCTAAGTCTTTGTTTGAGCTTCAAACACTTCCTCTTGCAATCTTGCAATCTTGCAATCTTGTAGGCCTGCATTAGTTGTTCTTGGGGCTTAGACCTTTACTTCTTTGTTAAGATCAGGTTTCAAACCTCCTAAGAAACAACTAATAGTATTCTCATTGGAAAGATTCACACCAGTCAATAACCTATCACATTCAGCTTGATATTCTCTCACACTGCCAGTTTGCACCAGATTCTAAAGAGATTCCATGCGATCTTCAAATTCTTCTCCAAACCTCTCATTCAAAGCTATTACATACTCAGTCCAGGTAGGATCGATTGTTGAGTTTCTAGCTTTGATATATGCCCTATGCCAAGCAATAACCTCCCCTTCCAAATGGACTGAAGTAACTTTAACTCTCTGATCGAATGGAACTTTATACATAGCAAAAGAATGATCCACCTTATACATCCAAGTCTTCAAATCATGACTAGAGAATTTAGGAAATTTAACCTCAAGTATCTAGTGAAGAATTACCAGTAGCTGCTTGAGTTCCTTGATTTTTCCTCATCCTTTTTTCAGGTACGACCTCCACGGTACCATCTCTGTCTTCTGATGAACATTCAATTCTTTGAGCTTCAATTCCATTGCCTTTTCTGCTGAGATTGTTAATGGTTGATCGTAACTCCCCAATCTCCTTATCCGCCATTAAATTGCTCATTCATGCTCGACATTCCCTCCATGAGCTTTTGTAACTGAACTGAATTTGAACAATTTTTTCTCCCATATCTTCTGATTGTTGCTCCTGGCTTCTATTTCTAGTCACAATTTCAGTATTTTTAGTCATGATGTGAAGCCAAGAATCGTGTAGCTCTGACACCAAGTGATGCACACAGTGCAATCAAAAGGAAAATTGATCTAGGAAATGCAAGGATTTTGAAGAACAACGAACTAAAGTCAGGGTAGTACCGAGAATTTAGCTTGAGAAGAGTTAAGAGTAAGAGTAGAATGATATTTCATGAATGAATCCAATGTACATATTACACTCTATATATTGAATATCTCAGCTCAAGGATTCCTTTTACTCTAACTAATTGTAACAAATTTCGTAACTAACTTTGTGACTTCAACTAACTCAACTAACTTCTGAAATTTTCTACAGTGTAACTAACTGCTTAGCTGTGTAAATAACTCTAATATTCTCAGCCAAGTGTCATCACTAATAATTGCAACAGTATCATTATGAAACTTATTCATTCTTCTACCTCTTTTTGTTAATTTGATTAATAAAATTTCTTGGGGACGAAAAGACTTATAAAATATGTAAACTTAGCAAATTGATTATGTTTGTTCCTAAAAGGAATTAAGTTGCCTATTACAAGTTGAAATCATTAATAGATGCGCTACTGCTCCAGCAATAGTCTTATATAAAAATATATTGTGGAGAAGTTTTTTTGAGATTCATCTATTTAAATTTGCCTTAGTGTCTATGATTTAAGGAGAACTCTTGGTTTATTATTACTGAAATTAAAATGTTCGCGCAGAATTTGCGACCGACAAGCAAGCATTGTAAAAAACTCAACATCAAATTTTAGAAATACTTTCGTAATGGCACATAGAAATTGAACATAAAAAGTACATAGCTTAATATATTATGTGATTTTTTAAGTTTATATTTATTAAATTAAAGTATACGCGCAAAGCGCGTACCTTATAACTAATACCCTCACTGTCTCATATTATGTGTCGTGTTTCTCTTTTACACGCCCCTTAAAAAATATTAATTTGGAAAGAGATTGAACTATTCTACCCTTATTTATGTCTTAAGATATAATCTCTCTTCATTGGATATTTATTCTATTTATGTCTTATCTCCATCTTCAAGAACAATTATTACTAAGGGTAAAAAAGGGAAAAAACAATCAATGTTATCTTGAACTTCTAAAATGACAAATAATTTGAGACTGCTATGAAACAATAAAAGAACAAGAATAATATTATAGAGAAAGAGGGATAGAGAATTCTTATTGAATTTTGGGATGATTTACAATGGGGTAAGACCCCTCTATTTATAGGGGGAAAATGACTTAGCCACAAAGTAAAACTCTCTAAATGATAGACATTCACTCTAAATAGACTTCTATTTATAACACTCCTCCTTTAATGTTTATTCAACGAATAATGTGCCTCGTTAAAACCTTAACTAAAATAAAACCTAATGGGAAAAAAAATCTAGAAAAGGAAAAAGAGTACACATGTTCAGAAATGTGCCTTTTAGTTGCCTCGTTAAAAACCTTGCAAGGAAAACCCAGTGGGACAAAACCTTTGTAAGGAAAAAAGAGTGCAACGCGCATTACCTCCCCCTGATGAGAGCATCAATTCACATCCTTGAGCATTCGCATCCCGATCTTGTACACTAGCTTCTTGAAGGTTGACGTCGGTAGAGATTTTTGAACAAATCAGGCATATTATCACTTGAACGAATCTGTTGCACATTGATATCACCATTCTTTTGAAGATCATGTGTGAAAAATAACTTTGGTGAAATATGTTTTGTCATATCTCCTTTTATGAATCCTCCCTTCAATTGGGCTATGCATGCTGCATTGTCTTCATACAAAATCGTGGGTAGTTTGTCACACTTCAAACCACATTTGTCTCGAATAAGATGTATTATAGACCTCAACCACACACATTCTCGACTTGCTTCATGAATAGCAATTATCTCAGCATGATTAGATGAAGTAGCCACAATTGATTGCTTAGTCGATCGCCAAGATATGACAGTGCCTCCACAGGTAAACACATAACTTGTTTGAGATCGGGCCTTGTGTGGATAAGATAAATACCAAGCATCGGCATAACCAACAAGATCGGGACTGCAATTATTGCCATAAAATAAGCCCATATCGGCAGTTCCTTTTAGATACCACAATATGTGTTTGATTCTATTCCAATGTCTCCTTGTAGGAGCAGAGCTATATCTTGCTAAGACATTAACTGAAAAAGTTATGTCAAGCCTTGTAGTGTTGGCAAGATACATTAGTGCACCAATTGCACTAAGATATGGTACTTCAGGACCAAGTATTTCTTCATTCTTTTCTCGAGGTCGGAATGGATCCTTATTCACATCAAATGATCGAACAACCATCAGAGTACTTAATGGATGTGCTCCATCCATGTAAAACCGTTTCAGTACCTTTTCTATGTAGGTAGATTAATGAACAAAATCCCGTTTGCCATATGTTCAATTTGCAAACCGAGATATAATTTTGTCTTTCTGAGATCTTTCATCTCGAATTCTTTCTTTAAATAATCAATTGTCTTTTAGAGTTCTATAGGAGTTCCAATAAGGTTTATGTCATCAACATATACGGCAAGTACAACAAATTCCGATGTTGTTTTCTTTATAAAAACACATGGACAAATGGCATCATTTATATAACCTTCCTTTAATAAGTACTCACTAAGACGATTATACCACATACGTCCTGATTGCTTTAGACCATCAAAGATCTTTGCGATTGATTGAAAACATTTTCCGGGACTTTGAATTATGTGCGTTAGGCATTTTAAATCCCTCGGAAATTTTCATGTATATCTCATTATCAAGTGAGCCATAAAGGTAGGCGGTAACCACATCCATTAAATTCATGTCAAGCTTTTCATGGACAACAAAACTAATGAGATAACGGAACGTTATAGCATCCATAACGGGTGAATATGTCTCTTCATAATCGACACCAGGCCTTTGTGAAAATCCTTGTGCAACAAGGCGTGCCTTATATCTTTGTACCTCATTTTTCTCATTCCTTTTTCGTACAAAGACCCATTTATAGCCAACATGCTTAACACCATTAGGTGTTTGGACTACAGGTCCAAAAACTTCACGTTTCGCAAGTGAAGTCAATTCTGATTGGATTGCTTCTTGTCCTTTTGGCCAATCACATCTTTGTCGACATTCTCCAATAGATTGAGGTTCAAGATCCTCACTATCTTGCATAATATTAGATGCAACATTATATGCAAAGACATAATCCACCACTATATCCACTCGATTCAAATTTGTCTCAATATCGATTGGATTTATTGAAAGTTCCTTATTTTCTTGAGTCTCGGGCTCAGTGGTTTCCTCATGAATCTCAGAATTTATTAAATCGTGGATTTCTTCATGAGACTCTTTCGTAGTGTCATTTTGATCATTTATTTTCCTTTCTCTAAGATTTTGATCCTTAGAACCCAATGGTCTGCCACATTTTAGGCGTGCTTTTGACTCATTAGCTATGACACTAGAAGATTGTCCAATAGGGACATCAATACGGACTGGAACATTCTCTGCAGAGATATGTGATTTTGTTATCCTTTTCAAATCTGTAAACGCATCTGACATTTGATTTGCTATTCTATGCAAATGGATAATCTTTTGCACCGCTTTTTCACAAATAGAGGCACGTGGATCAAGATGAGATAATGATGGATTTTTTCACAAAATTTCCTGTTTGGTTTCACCAATTTCTCCCCCTAATTTTGGAAAAAGTGTCTCATCAAATCGACAGTCTGCAAATCGAGCAGTGAACAAATCCCCCATTAATGTTTCGAGGTAGCGAATAATGGAGAGCGATTCAAACCCAACATATATTCCTAACCTTCTTTGGGGACCCATTTTGGTGCGATATGGCGGTGTTACAGACACATATACTGCGCATCCAAAAATTCTTAAATGTGATATATTAGGTTCATGACCCAAAACTAATTGCAACGGGGAATATTTATAATAATTTGTCGGTCTGAGACGAACTAGCATTGATGCATGTAAAATGGCGTGACCCCAAACAGAAGTGGGAAGTCTCATTTTTATGAGTAATGGTCTTGCTATCAATTGCAGGCGTTTAATTAAAGACTCAGCAAGACCATTTTGAGTGTGAACATGAGCTACATGATGTTTCACTTTTATCCCAATTGATAAGCAATAATCATTAAATGCTTGAGATGAAAACTCAGCAGCATTATCAATTCTTATAGACTTAATTGGATTATCAGGAAATTGTGCCCGTAATAGAATTATTTGTGCCATTAATTTTGCAAACGCAAGGTTGCGAGATGACAATAGGCACACGTGAGACCATCTAGAAGATGCATCTATTAAGACCATAAATATCTAAACGACCCACTAGGTGGGTGAATAGGTCCACAAATGTCCCCTTGTATACGTTCCAAAAACGCAGGGGACTCAATCCCAACCTTTGTTGGTGATGATCTAATAATTAACTTGTCTTGATAACAAGAAATGCAAGAAAATTCATTATTTAAAAGAATCTTTAAATTCTTTAATGGATGCCCATTTGAGTTTTCTACAATTCGTCTCATCATAATTGATTCAGGATGTCCCAATCGATCATGCCAAAGTACAAAAGTATTGGAATCAGTAACCTTATGGTTTACAATAGAATGTGTTTCAATTGCACTAATTCTTGTTCAATACAGGCCACAACATAAAGATGAGAATTTCTCAATTACCCTTTTCTGGTGAGAGACATTCTTGGTAATGATGAGATATTCAAGATTATTCTCATCTATTGTCTCAATATGATATCCATTTCGGCGGATATCTTTAAAACTCAACAGTTCCCCTTGGACTTGGAGGAGAACATTGCATTCTCTATGATAAGTATTGCTCCCTTAGGCAGAGTTATAATAGTTCTTCCAGAGGCTTCAATTAATTTACTACAACCAGAAATTATAGTAACATCTGCCTTACACATACTTAAATGAGAGAAATATTTCTTCTCTTTGAATATTGTATGTGTCGTACATGAATCAACTAAGCAAATATTTTTACAATTGAACTTTGATCTAAGTTTGCTTTGTGAGATATCCATATTTGCTTCCCATTATTGGACATACAAAATAAATATACGAATAAACATTAGTATTTTCAGAGAAAAGGAAAAGAAATAAAGTTAAACATATGAGGAATACACATACGACCCAGTATGGTAATGATTATTATAGACATTTTCTAAATACCCAGTATGGTAATGATTATGGGAAATATTGTTTTATGAACCAGACTAATACTATTATCTGGAATTGGTCAAAATTTTCAGTAACTTATATAGATAAGTATGCCTCTTGTCCTAGAGTGCGAACTCTATACAAAAAATATTACTAAGTACCAAAGATGACAACGTCTTTGATAATTATTCATATTGTTCCATTGATAAAAAAAAATTGTAAGTTAATTTTGATTCTTTAAATTAATTTGGATACTCTGTTTATTGAAATATTGTCTAAAATGAATACTAGAACTATATTTAATCAAAATAAATTAATAATATTCTATGAAATAAATAAAACTAATGATTACTACTCATGTAAAGAGCTATGATTACATGATGTTTATTCACTAACTACTACGTATAGGCAAAAATAAAAAAATTAAACTACTCAATCATTTTTAACCACGGATCCATCACCGATCAAGTGATCTATTTTTCCATCAGGGTGCTAAAGAAGTCTGCCACATCCAAGTGGTGATATCAAAATCATTGTCAGAGACAAAATTGGCTTCAGGGCTTTTATTCTTTAGAGATGCTTGATAAAGCTCAACCAAATGTCTTGGTACACGAAAAATATTTGCCCAATGCCCTTTTCCACCGCAAAGATAACATTCAGTTTCTGAACCATTTGCCTCTGGCTTCTCATTTTTCCCTTTCCACTTTTGGTGGTTATTTTTCTTTGGGGGTGATTAACACCAGGAAAATTTCTTCCTTGTCCACGGCCACGACCACGACCACGACCATTAATAAGGCCACGGCCTTTCCCACACTTAGCATAATGGGAATACACCTCATCCACTTCAGGCGATAGCGTAGACCCAATGGGTCGATTTTCATGATTTCTCATGAGCAAGTCGTTATTTCGTTCAACCACAAGGAGAAGAGAAATCAACTCAGATTACTTCTTGAAACCTTTTTCTCGGTACTGCTATTGCAAGACCATATTGGAGGCATGGAACGTTGTGAACGTTTTTCCAAGCATATCATAGTCAGTGATAGTATCTCCACAGAGTTTCAATTTAGAAGTAATTCTGAACATCGCAGAATTATATTCTGAAACTTAAGTCTTGGAGCCTCAGATGAGCCCAATCATATCGTGCTTGTGGAAGGGTGACCAACTTTAAGTTATCATATCTTTCCTTTAAGCCATTCCACAAAACAAGTGGATCTTTGACTGTGAGATATTCTATTTTCAACCCTTCATCAAGGCGATGGCGCAAGAAAATCATGGCCTTAGCACAATCTTGGGTAGATGCTTTATTTTTATCTTTAATGGAGTCTCCAAGGCCCATTGCATCTAAATGGATTTCAGCATCCAACACCCATGTCATATAGTTCTTGCCCGAAATTTTAAGGGCAACAAACTTTATTTTCATAATGTCAGTCATAATTAAAAAGAGGAGAAAAGTTATACCTTAATCTTCTCAAAGAGCTTCTTGAGACGGTAGAGTCTCGTGCTGATACGTGATATGAAACAAAAAAAGAATAAGAATAATATTATAGAGAAAGAGGGAGAGGGAATTCTTATTGAATTTTGGGATGATTTACAATGGGGTAAGACTCCTCTATTTATAGGGGGAAAATGACTTAGACACAAAGTAAAACTCTCTAAAAGATAGATATTCATTATAAATAGAATTTTATTTATAACAGAGACAACTATTTTTAGTAACCACGACTATTAATATGAGACGGAGGGAGTATATTATTATAAGTGAATGAGAAAAAACGTATATTTAGTCACATAATTTCGTAACTAAAATGAGTAAGTAATCCAGCACTACTAAAATTCCTGCAAAAAGCGACCAAAAATTTTGCGACCAAAATTGGTCTATCAAAAAAAGCGACCAAAGTTGGTCGCTAAATTGGATAAAATAATTAAAAAGTAATTGTAAATAAATTAGCAACCAAAGTTGGTCGCTTTTTGATCGATAATGTGGTCAAAATGTTGACCGGACTAGTCAGACTTGCTTGATCAAAGAAATATTAAA